>CAVNYN010202935.1:0-41695 GCA_963692815.1 Nyctanthes arbor-tristis | reverse complement strand
GTGGATCACACGGGGTTTGTATATTTCAACTTTGGATTTTTATCAAAATTATTTCTCATAAAAATTTATTTGTTCTTGTAATAAATAAATGATTTTCCGCAAAAGTACAAAAAAAATTATTTTGTTTCTAATTTTACATTCTTTAGTTTGGTATTTGAAATTCAATCAACTAATCTACTTATCTTGAAAGAAATTATAAAGAAAGATTTTAATTAATGGTTGAAAGAGCGTTGTTAAATGAAGTCAAAAAAATAATACGAAGAGTCTCGCAATTTGTAGGAAATTATTCAGACAATCGTTTATAAAATCAATAGGGTAAATTCTCTATATTCTCATTAAGTTATTTTTCTCCAATTATATAATACACAGGGTAAAATAGTAAATTTACCCCAAATTTATAAAACATTATCTGAATAATTATTTCCAAATGGTATTTTCCATAACAATAATGATGATGTCAAGAATGCCAAAGCCCACCATAGAAATTATTTGTTTCTTTTTCCTTTTCTCCATTTTTTTTTAAATTTCCAAAAAAATATTTACATAGAACAGGGACCAAAGCCAAAACCTCCAAAAGGAAATGCATGAAAGAAATAGTAAAGTCCATGGGGCACAGCTCACTTAGTGAAACAATCTGCCCAAATTCTCACTACCAGTGGCAGATAAGGGGTCGACTCTTGCTGGGTGCATAACTTGATAATTATTAGTTTAAAGTGGAATTCCTTGTCGGTAGCAGTGTGCGGGCGAAACTGGAAAACCTGGTGCCCAAAAAAAGAAAAATTGTAAAAACTTTTGGGTAATTTGCGTAAATGGACCCTATCGTTTGCTAGTGTGGAAAGAAACCCTATCGTTTCTAATTTGACGATTTCAACCCTAACGTATGCTAATCGTTTCAAAATAGACATTATTATCTAAATTTATCAAATTTTTTTGTTGAAATGACCCTTTTAACCTTATTTTCTTTTTTCTAAAATATAATTCTTTTTAAACGTATTTTACTCTTAATTTCAAGTAAAATATAAAGACAAAATGTCATATTTTACTCTCATCCGTCCCACAAAGATAGTCCAGCATTTTATTTTTGTCCATTATACAAAGATAGGCCGTTTACTAAATTGAGCATACATTTAATTTTTTTGTTATCATGTTTTATCTGTAATTAATCATGTTTAATCTCTAAATAATCATCTGCATCAACTACCAATGCAGTTCAATATTAATGATACAGAAGGTTATAAATAAACAATATATGTAAAATTAATTATCCGAACCATATTAATAACCATTTCTTAATTTGTGTGAAATTAACTAACCACCTATCTTTGTGAGACAGAGTGAGAAATTAATTAATGTATCATATTAATATATCATGTTGATGTTTATATTAGTTATCACATGCTGGGGTGAAGAGGTCTGAACTTCCACTAGAGATTCCAAAAAATATTTCAATTAACTGAAAAATCAAAAGGTCATTTTTTTGTGGTGGTAGGTAAGTAAAATTATGATCGCAGTTGAATATAAGTACATCAAAATATAAATTTTTGTTTTTATATTTTACTTAAAATTAAGGGTAAAATAGTTTTAAAAAATTATATTTTAGAAAAAAATAAGGTTAAAAGGATCATTTTAACAAAAAAATTTGATAAATTTAGATAATAATGTCTATTTTGAAACGATTAGCATACGTTAGGGTTGAAATCGCTAAGTTAGAAATGATAGGGTCCATTTCCACAATACTAACAAACGATAGGGTCTATTTGCACAAATTACCCAAAAACTTTTAGCTTTGACGTAAGCAAATAGGTCCGGCAGTACGCGTCAATCTTTAAGTACTCATTCAATATACGCACGCTGTTAGCCTGATCGCCGCCGGTTGCCCCATATTTACTTGTACACAGTTCTCCAGCGTTGTCTTCCGCCGTATATAGACATCTTTATTACGTATTAGCTGTCGTCCGCAGCCGTACGCGGTTACCCCACCCCCCAAAAGTTATGTATATTTTATATTTCCGTCGAGTTCTGGACATCCCGTATTCCTGGATTTTAAATGCTTCGAGAGTTTTTGAATCAAAATGCAGAGTCTCTCTTTTTCAAAGGACCAAGAGTTCTACTTGATGGTTCGGGCACTGAAGCGCGTAGTAACCGGAGAAGTGGATGCCGCAGCTGGAGATGCTGAAGCAACACAGCTGCTGCTAACCTCCGCAATTGACAGTGCCGCATTAATGTCACAACATTCTGAAGCTCCGGCCAATGCTCCTGTAGAAGCAGAGGATTTCGTGATACCGGTCGATTACTCCATCTGTTCTACGTGCAAGCTGCGTGAATGTTTGGGCTGTGAACACTTCGAGAAGAAGAAGAAGAAGAAGAAGAAGAAGAAGTACAGAGGAGTGAGGCAGAGACCTTGGGGCAAATGGGTAGCGGAAATCTGGGACCCGCACAGAGCGCAGAGATTTTGGCTGGGAACGTTCGAGACGGCGGAGTCTGCAGCCGAAGCTTATGATACGGCGGCCATTCAGTTCAGAGGTGAAAAGGCCAAAACCAACTTCCCTACGTCTCATTACAGGAACTTCGAGTGCGGCGAGAGCTCTAGTCAGCCTGGAGAAAATCAATCCTACACTATTGAGTAAATTGAACATTTCTTTTTTTGCAATGGTTCGTACGTAGTTTGGTTTGATTTGATTGTGATTTTAAAAATATCAAACCAATAAATGATTATTTTATAATATTAAAGTCAAATCGATTAGTTTAGTTTAGTTTAGTTATGATTATATAAGAATAATAAAATATAGTTTAATCAAAAAAGTAAAAAAAGGGGAAATATATAAATTTTGTAAGAGTAACAACTATATTTCAAAGTTTGAGTTACATGGTTTTAATAGAAGTCAAGATTGTTCGATAATTTTATTCTAACTTTGAGAATTTAAATTAAGAATTAAGTTATTGAATTTAAAATCAAATATTTTAACTTGATTATGGTTTGGTTATTAGTTTTTAGAATGAAAACCATAATCAAACTATAATCAAATAGGTATTGGTTTTAATAGCTATAATCATTTGAAAATTTATAAAAACGAAGCTAAGCCGGACCAAACCACTCAATTTTGGTTTAGTTTGGTTCGGTTAGTTATAGTTATTTTTGCTCAATCCTAATTATAAGAAATTGTATGGGAAGAGAATTCAACTCTAATAAAGAGTGTGGAAGCACAATTGAAAATAGTGTCTTGGTTTGTGTAGTGTATTTTACATGGCTAATTGTATCTACATTACTCTTTTTACTAAACACACCACATTTGTTAATCTGAATATCTCTAATCTTTTTTCTTTATAGTATTTGCGCCCCTTAAAAGTTTTTGCTACATTTTTTCTTGAATCTTAGATTTAATTATCATATCGTGTTCTTAGTAATTGTATATAATTTAAAAACTTTGATCTGCATACGTTAAAATCGTGGGAAAGCACGCAATTATATATTATTAGATGTTGTGTTTTCGGTTTATTTAAAAATCTTAGGCAATTTCCACAATAAATTTTTGAAAATCAAGATATGATTCAACAAAAGATGTCATAATAATAGAATGGTAAAAATAAAAATATTATATATAAATAAATTAATGATGTAAGTATAAGGATCTAAAAGTATAAAGGATGTTGAGCATAATTAAACTGGGATCCAGATCTGCTGTCCCCAAATCCCGTCTCGCTCGCTGTCCCTCCAATTAAATCTTTACACGTGTTTAATTAATTAATTAATTAATATTTGATTAATTAAGAAAATGCTGATTTGTAAATTAAATAAACACGTGTAAGGATTTTATTGGACGGACAGCAAGCGAGACAGGGATTGGGGACAGCAGATCCGGACTCATTAAACTGTGGTGTAGTTAGTAAAAGAGGTAGTGTCAATATAACTACCCATTTTACATACATCAACAAGTTTACAAAGTGTATAACAACTACAATGGATTATAATCTGGATTATAATATGTTACAAGGTATGATTTTATTGGTTTTACTTTTTTCAAAAAATTAAAAAGTAAAAGTTAAATAACAATTATTTACTTTTTACAAGAAACAATTAATAAAATGATGTCGTATCGCAGCCTATAATTCAAATTATAATCATATGCAGTTATCAAAGTATTTTTGTAACACGAGGACTCTTGCATAAGGTGTCAAATATTGGTTAGGCAGAGAGTCTGAACTCTGAATGGAGTTTTTTTGGGAATCTTGAAATTAATAATGCGTTGACTTTTGACTGGATGTTTAGTTTTTAGCGGGCTTCACTATCCGTCTCTTTCTCTCATCAATATGGCATTTTCAGTGGAATGTTCCAAGCAGCTAAAAAATATTTTGGCGTGTCATCCATCTTTGACATGTCATTTTTTCTCAAATTTCCTTCCCAAACAAAACTTGGAATTAATCTTACAAAGTGTTTGACAACTCAGTCTCAGATTATAGATTATAATCTGTCAGACGATATTATTTTATTGGTTTTACTTTTTTCAAAAAGTCAAAAAATAAAAGTCAAGTTGCAATTGTTTACTTTTTACAAAAAAACTTATAAAATAATGCCAAGTAGTAGATTTTAATCCAAATTCTAGTACATTTTGACCTACTCTATTTTATAGTCCTCGGAACACCGCCTGCCTCGTTCCAGTTTCCTCCGCCGCCCGAACAACTCCAATTTCCGATCTTTAGAACACCATTACACAGTACATAATCTATTACCTTCCTTTTTCACTCAGCACATTTCACCTGAACTATTTTGTTGTCCCAAGTCCCAAATTACTACACAACCACATTGCTGCGCCCGGTTGGAGCCTACCATCACTGATTTTGCAGGTTTCCCTTGGAAAAAAGTGTTATCGCTCCACTGAAATCACAGAGTCTACTACTCGCAAAAACCCGAAAACAACTTATTTTCATCCTTTTGTTCCCCTTCTTTTCATCCAACCACAATAATTTTCTCTTTCTCTATCATCCTTTTAACAACATTTCACGTTTTTCTTCTCTTTCTCTCTCACTTCCATTCTATCTTTGTACATGCATCCCCTCTTTTCAGAAATTCATAAAAGGAAAAATTTAGAAATTAAATAGGGAAAATTGAATGATGGTAAGCTTTTGATGGGGGGGGGGTGTTTAAAACAGCTTCACTAGCAAAGGGTGATGGTGATGCTCTAACCGTGCTTCTCTATTGTGTTTTGTGGCAGGGGACTGGGTTTTCCATTAGGGCGGGTCTAGGAAGTTAATTAAAGAAAGAATTATTTATTGAAGATGAATGATTATTCAATTTTGATTGGTGAGACCGAGACATATAACTAGAAGTCTCATACAGTAGGCCTAGACTCATTTTCTTGTTTTTGTATTTTTTTTTTTTATGGCAAAATCATTTTTATTCATTTTAATTCAAAAGATCTCGGCAAACTGCTGGACCGATGTACAAAGGAATACGTCAATCCATTCGCCACAATATATTGAAGAAAGGGCAAAGGACGCGACTTGTGGGCGACCGAGTTACCCTCACGTGGGGTAAAGGCGCAAGGACCACAGTCTAGTTCTTGTAAAAAGTTTGAAATTTCAGTCAAAATAGGAGCATGCAGAGCAAAAGCAAAATCACCGCGGAGACTATTCACCAATTGAAGACAATCCGATTCAACTGTAGCAATAGGAAGGTTTCGCTCCTTAATGAACTTAAGCCCCAACAACAGGGCCAAACCTTCAGCCTCTTCGACACGGGGAGAGCCAAGCATTTTTTGCAAATAATCCCATAACCCTTCCTGCATCATCCCGCACAATAGCGTCAATTGAAAAACAATTCATTTATTGGCTAACTCCTGCATCAACATTAAGTTTGAACTAACCAGATGGTGGAGTCTTCCATTTACCACTTTGTTTCTTGAACTACTACCATTAACCACCTGCTTACAATCAACTTTGGTAGAGGCCAAAGCAAGAGCTGAGCTGGCCACGACCTCTGGCTCAATTTTTTTTTATCACCATGGAACAATCAATCGCGTACTAGCCAGATGTTCCTTGCCACACAAATGACAAGTATGAGTGTATCTTTGTCACAAGAAGTAGAAATTCCATAGACCACATCCTTTATGTTTCTCCAACCTCTGTATTTATTAATACAGAACCTGAGTCCCACTATCTTCCAAACTTTCTATGCAAAAAAGCATTCAAAAAGAACATCGCAGAAGACTCCAATAAACCACAGTGTAGGCACTTACCACTCACATTTATACTCTTCTGAAGGAGATTGTATCCTATTGGTAAACTTTCGTGAAAAACTTTCCACTAGAATGGTACACATTTGGGCTAGGTATGGAGTTTCCAAATTTTCCTCCACCAAGAAAAGGATTGGTAGCAACTTGATGGAGCTGTTGGAGGGGTCATCACCAAACATTTGTATCTACTTTTAACATTATACTTCTCACTGGGATCAAAATGCCAGATGAGTTTGTCCTGGTGATTTCCAAAGCTGGAAGGTATCGTAAGGATGGCTTCTTTATCAATAAGGTAAGAACAAATCTTCAATTCGTTGAATATTCCATTCTCCCGTCAGAAACCCATATGACCTGTGAATTTGGCGTAGTTAAAGGTCGGAAGGAATGCCTAGTAGGGATCCAAGGATTTTCAAAAATTATGATGGACTGCCCGTTCCCAACTCTCTACCGGATACCCTTCTCAAGCACTTCTCTTCCTTGAAGTATACTTCTCCAGGCAAAGGAGTCTCTATTTTTTATTTGTGCTTGCAGCGACGTCGTTCCTTCATAGTATTCACCTCTCATGATGTGTGCCACCAATGATTCAGGTTCCTAGATAAGTTTCCAAGCTTCTTTTGCCACCATTGCCTTATTAAAATTTTTAAAGTCTCTAAATCCCAAACCGCCAGCCACTTTACATTTGCAGAGAATTTGCCAACGAACCCAATTAATTTTACTGCTATGGTAGCTTCCTCCCTACAAGTATCTCTTCACGGTTGAATAGATAGATGAAATAACCCCATCAGAAAGTTTGAAGATGCTCATCAAGTATGTAGGGATAGCTTGCAAGATCGCTTTAATAAGTACTACTTTGCCACCAATTGAGAACATTCCACTATTCCACCTATTGATTCTTTTCCAAATTCTATCTTGCAAGATGGCGAATTCTCTTTTTTTTTTTTCCCTCCCCAAAGCTAGTGGGAAGCTCGAATAAGCGTCCCATTTCATTTGCATTCGGATTTCCAACTGTTGGGCAAGCCTCATCTTCTTCTTGTCATCCACATTTGGGCTAAATAAAATTTATGATTTCTCAAAGTTAATCTTCTGCCCTGACCCGTTACTAAAGATCTGTACGATATTCTTAAAGTGCTTTAAATTTAAGTCCTTTGCCCTTAAGAATACAATGTAGTCATCAGCAAAGAATAGGTGATTAATCCTTGGACAACTCCTAGAGCAGAGAATTCCTATGCTTTCCTTTCTATTCTCCGCATCTTGTAACATCCCAAAATAAGCTTCTGTCACAAAAAGAAATAGGACAAAAGACTGCAACCTTATCGGCATTATGTTTTTTTTTTTTTTTGGAATAAGAATAATATGAGTAGTATTGATACTTACCAAAGATTCACCGTCATTTAAGATGCGGAGGCTGGTATTAACAATGTCGTCTCCTATCACATTCCAGTGTGTTTGATAGAAAATGGCATGCAACCCATCTGGCCCCGGGACCTAGAGACATGGCTACCTCCTTCACTTCATCCGGAGAGAAAGGTCTTTCCAGGTATTCATAATTTTCCGTAGATAGGAAAATATGAATGCCTCGAATTGCCGTCTCCACTGTGCTCTATGTCGGATTAGATGTAGTAAATAACACTTCAAAGTGTCTTTGGAAGAGACTAGTAATGTCATTATCAGAATTAAATTCAGCCCCGTTTTCATCTACTAGGCGTAAAATCTTTTTCCTTCTAAGGCTAGATGCTTTGGCATGGAAAAATTTGGCATTTCTATCCCCATTTTTAAACCAATTAATTCTAGAACATTGAAGCCAATATTTCTCTTCTCTACTGAGTAACTAGTGGATTTTTGCTTCCAACTCACAGATGTTTTGCATAGGTTCACCAACATTTCTTCCATTATATAGATATTTGAGTTTATCTTGCAACACGGAGAGCTCTCTTTTCTAGTTCTCAAAGTAGATTTTACTCCATTCAAAGAGATCATTGGAATATCCTTCGAGAATATTCACAAACTCCTTAAGATCAATCCTCTGCCCATATTCCTGCCTTCTTTTTATCTACGATTCTTGCAAAATGTTGTCATACCCTTTATCTGTTATCCACCATGGTTCAAATCGAAGGTTACATTGCCTCCGACCGCTTTCACTACATTTATTCTCTTGAAACATCTTGAGTAGAATTAATGGGCCGATGATCAAAACCCATAAAGTCCAAATGGATTACGATGGCATCTGGAAAAAGAGATTGAACCCTTTCATCCCAAATAAATCGATCTAGTCTTTCTTGGATATGTTAGTTTCCATGTCATTTATTTGTCCAGGTAAATTTTGGCCCTTCGAATTAATGTCAGCAAGCAAGCAGATCTCATAAGAGCTTCCTTGAATGCATTCATTTGATTGTCCAATTGATCTCCCCAAATTTTTTTGCAAATACAGATGTAATTTCATTGAAATCTCCCCTCCCAAATCCACGGATAAAAGTTTACTGATCTCAGTTTTCTCAACAAATCCCATGAGAATTTACACATTTCAACTTTTGGGTGTCCATAAAATCCAGTGAAATGCCACGTTTTGTCATGTAGCTTTACTACGACATCAATGTGGCCTTGTGAAAATGAAAGAAGTGTAACATTACACTCTTCTTTCCGCATCAAAATTAGGCCTGCACTGTGCCCTTTACTGTCAACAACTAAACAATGGTCAAACCCAATCTTAGTTTTTAGGTTTCTAGCTTCTGGCCAAAAAGTCTTGTTTCAAAAAGGAAAACAATGTTAGGAGATAGAGTGCGGACAATACTCCTTAAGTTAAACAATGTGACAGGACTCCCCTTCTTTTTTTGTATTAGTCTTTCATCTATGCGATGCACAGAAAAGATAATTCAAAATAATTTGTTTTATTATAAAGATTTGAGAAATTAAATGTCCACACATGAGGGGAAAAAAGGTGAAAAAGTTGACATCGTAGTTCAGTATCATACATGCGTTTAAGAAGAAGATTAGATAGATGGGTAGTTCCTTTCTTTTAATTTAGTTTTTTAAATCTTTAGCTATTATAGTTACATCTTATTTTTCGCAAGCATTGTTAAATTTATTTTAATCTTTTCGTATGGTATAAATAATTAATTCATAAAAATCATCAACTATTAAACTTTGTTTATGTGTGTCAAGACCCATGTAGTATAATAGTATCTTAATTAACTCTCAAACCCTTGAATAAATGTTCAATTCCGCTCCCCTGCACTCCTTTGCAATATCCAACTAAAAAAAAAGTTTGTTTGCCATTAACAGTTGGGGGAGTGAAAGGCAGCTAATAAGGAAAAACAAATATTGGTTAAAGTAAAAAAAAAATAATAAGAAAATCCCATTCAGAAGCAATTGAAAGAAAAACTCTAAAGCAAAGAAAAATTTTTTGCCTTCAATTGCTCCCGTTGAAGATTCCCATTCATAAGCAATTGCGGGATTTAGAGAGGAAGCGGGCAGGGGGCGGGATTTTCTGAATAACGACTCGAGTAGAAATTTTTTTAAAAAAATTGGATATAGAATGTATTTACCACACCGATGACCAAATCTGGAAACAAAAATTATCCCTAGTTTTAAAAAATTGGTCGGAAAACTGTGGTATAAAAGTATCGTAGACTTAATTCCTTATGTAGATAGATTATCTTTCTTCATAACTATCAATTATCAACAATTGATAGAGACATTTCCCACGACTTAATTCCTTTTATAGATAGATTATATTTCTTCATAACAATCAATTATCAACAACTGATCGAGACATTTCCCACTACTAGATAGTGTTCTAAAAAAGGTAAGATGTGAAAAAATTATCCAAACTAGGCATTAAATTTAAGGGCATGTAAACCCCAAATGCGTGGTAGATGTACGACTAATACAAGATAATGTACAAAGCGTGACCAAATATGGAGTTCAAATTAAATTATATAATGTCTAAGCATACCTTCATTGAGTTTTTTAGAACATTGTTTACCAGTTACAGGTCAAGGTATTTTGTTACTTTTATTATTATGTTTGACAGGTATATTACAATGAAAGGAAAGGATCTGTACGATTTGTAGGAGGTTGGGTCCATTTCCCATTAAGGTAGCCACATTCAGTGAGGTCCGGCTCGAGCTGATAGTAATGAGAGAGTTATGGATAAAAATTAAAATGATTTTTGAATCCCTAATTCCTTTTTAGTTGTTCGGTGACTGAAAATTTTTAAACACAATTAAGGAGCGTATGGATGCACATTACATGAGTTTAAAAATTTACGTAACGTGCATCTATGCATTTACATAGAATGAGAGGTAATTTAAAGTGTCATGATCAGAATTGTCATGTGATTTAATATTAAAAAATCAACAAGCTCTTATGATTATATGTATATGTATATTTTAAATTTGAAGATTTTTAAATTTTCTTTGGATATAATATTTTACATTGTTTTTAATAATGTGTTGTAAGAATATGCAAAGTAAATGAATATTCAGGGTTTCTAAAATGAAACCAAAAATAATAAATAAAGAAACATAACAACTAAAAATACATGGTTAATCATACGTCTGACGCCAGAAGCCAATGTGATGCGCGAAGACGTGCACTCGGTAAAGAAACCAATAGTGATTGCAAAAGGGGGCACGATAGTAGCAAAGTAAAGGTAGATATTCCACGTGTCGAGTTTGGGTGAGCATTGCTTGAGTTGGGACTTGGGACCAAAATATGTGGAAAGGAAGCAGGTCATTTTATGATGCGTTCGTTATAAAGTTGATACAAAAGCCCACTTGAGGCCCAACTAAATGAACGTTATGCATGTTCTGCAACTGGCCTTTGGGCCCTGTCCCCTACGTAGGGTGGTGAAGAGCAGACTGGAGGTTTTATATCTTATCTACTACTAGGTTTAGTAGTGCTAATCTTTTCTATTTCCATGTACTTGCAATTTTGAGAATGCCCCATCCATTTAGGGAATTTCATAGTTCCTCCATTCTTTCATTTGGCAGTTTCAATTCATAATCATTTATACATCTTTGGCTAGCCAAAACTATGGTCCCATTGCTTTAAATTCTTTTTGCTTTAGATGTGTAACATTGAAACAGACAAATTGATTTGTTCGTGACAACTTGTAATTTTTGCATTTCTACAAGTGCTTATTGATAAGTTACAACATTTCCTTTGGAGCTCTTGTACGCTAAGAGGAGCATTTAGTTCTCACCCTCTTTACTTGTTTGTTGATGAATGTAAAGTGTCAAAATTTTCACAAAAAGAAAACTTATGGCATTCAAATTGATGAAAAATCTTTCTTAACTCATGCACACTATTAGATGGAGTTGGATATATTGAAATCGATTAGACGGAGAAGAGATAGTTGTATGTGACAAAAAAGCTAAGTTTCATAATCCATGCTTGCCTATTCCCAGCAAAGCATACCAATAAGTGGGGATGATCCTGTCCAGTGGAAGGGGAATATAGTGACAGCTGAAATTTTGGGATTGTTGATTAAATGCGGACCCTAGATAATATGTGATAACTTCTTGACATTACATATATCATTTTGTGGCCTATTTCTTGCTTTTAAAATAACCAATGTGCTGTATCGAAAGGAATGTGTTAACTAGTTATTGGAGGGTCGGTCCGTCTATTTGGTCTTAGGCTTCGCCAGCTAATTATGTCATCAAGTATCTCCTCAATAAACCAGATCGACGCACCATTAATTTGGCGCAATTCTATATATACCGCATGTGAAAATATCTTCCCTTTAAAGCTTGAACAAGCCCTTTTCAGAAATAAACTGCCTCTGAATGAAATCTGCTTTCAGGTTGTGATATGCATAGTAACAAAGATTTTTGGCTTCTCTATACATACAATTTACACATGACAATCCCTTATCAGTGCCACCTCATATATCCTACCTCAACTAGACCACCTAGCAACCCTTTGTGAAAAAACCACACATACACAAACATAGAGACAGATGGAGATAGAGATAACCCACATGAACTGAATTTAGACAGTTTTAATCTCATGTTTCAGGGTGCCCCTGTTTCAGGGTCCACCTTACCAAATGTGAAAGTATTATGTTTACGGGGAACGAATTAGGTGCCAACCAGCCAAGCAAGGCAAAAATATCGGCACTCGTGGCATTGTTTCGTGGCGTTTTGACGAGTTTCATGGCAATGTTGTTCATGGCGACGATGAAGAGTTTGTGGGCCCAGGGTTTTACGGCCGACCGAGCCATTCTTTCTTTGACTGCATTGTTGATTCCGTTGGTCGGGCTATGTGGACTTGGAAACTGCCCGCAAACCACCGGTTGTGGGGTGTTGAGGGGCAGTGCAAGGCCAACTCTGGCTGCTAATATATATTTGGGCTCATTTTATGGTGTGGGTTTGCCCCTTGCAATAGATATGGGGCTTTGGAATGAAAAAGGGATTATTGGGCCTATGGTTGGGCTTATTTTCGGCCCAGATTCTCTGTACACTTCTCGTAATTTCGGTGTTGAGGAGAACTAATTGGGCCATACAATCAAATCGGGCCAAGAAGCTTATCCGAGTTGAAGTTAATCAAGAATGTCAAGACGAAGAGAACGGGAGATTATCATCTCCTAAATAGTGAACTTATAATTTATGCTTGTGCATTTTTTGGGTTTTTTATTTTATTATTATTATTATTATTATTTTTTTTTTTTTTTTTTTGCAACAACTTTGGGAGACTGTTTGCTCAGAATTATAGTGTGGTGTTTTATTGTTAAATTGGAACCTTGAACATACTTGTGGATTATCTATTGGAAGTAACCTGAAATGTTCTTGACAATTACTATCTTAAAAGACATGCAGCCTGATGAAACAACAACTTAAGCTTCAAGTCTTTGAATAAAAAGATCTTGCTATTAGTTCAATCATCAAGAAGCCTACCATTTCTTCTCCTGATGTTTGGCTAACGCATGAGATGATTTTGAGTTGGATTATTCATTCTATGTTTAGGTAAGGTACTTCATTCTACTTGCTTTCCGTTTTGTAGGTGTTCGATTGTTTATACTTTACACACAGTGATTGATGGAATAAAGATGGAAGAATCTGAATGGATGGCAAAAAAAAGTCTGAAATGTCAAGTAAAAATACCTCATAGACCTGATACTCTATCAAGAATTTGCACCTTTTAAACATGAAATAATTGAGATCGGAAGCACTCATTAATTTAATCTAAAGCTTAATTAATGGCGTACCAAAACGGGATTTTGGAATTGAAAGCAATAGATGCCAACCAAAAAGGGGCATGTTGAAGCTGCATTTTTCCATTCACTGCTTGCTAGCTCCCAGATTCTTTCACCACTACAACTATGTTTCATTTGGCTTTACTCTATATGTTTCATTTGGCTTTACTCTATTTTCAACATAACGCCTTAAACCATAACAAGAAAACTGAAGATCTGGACCGTTTCTTGATCCAAAAAGATGGCTATCATGTGCTGTATTCAGGTTTTGAAGCCCAACAAGGAGATGACAGTAGATGAATTCAAAGCCTGGCTCCGGAGCTTTGATGCAGACAAGGATGGCCGGATAAGCCTTGAAGAGCTGCAAGAAGCACTCCAGAGCCTCCATGTGTGGTTTGTATGGTGGAAGGCTCGTCAGGGAATGAAGGCGGTAGATACCAATCAGACAGGGAAGATTGACAACGAAAGGGAGATTGAGAAGTTAGTGAATTACGCTCAACAACGGTTGAGTTTGAAGATTTATGAAAATGACTACTAGTGGTGAATTTTGAGATGTGTTTTTTTATGGTTAGGCACTACGTCGTAATTGTGTGCGTATTAATAAAATTAATTAATCTACTTCTGATTTCAAATTTCGGGCTTTGTTGATTCTCTGTGTTCTTGTAAACGAAGGGACGATTTTCCATTGTAAGCAGATGTACTGTGTCTTTGCCACGGATATTAGTGTTTTCTTGTGCTATCTATTTCAATTCTGTTTCTTTAGCAGCAAAAGTGTAGATGATCATTGACGCCAATCTCTTAAGATCATTATGGAACTATTGATTAAGGCATGGGATACCCATTGCCCCCTGAGGCCCCGAGAAAGGATCTGATGGGGTGCTTTAATGTTAATGTTCCCTCAGCATGCGGTACGGCACCTCTCAGAAGTGTTAGAAAATTTTTGTAGAGTTCCCAACATGGTCTAGTGGCCAAAGTTAGCTTTACCAGCACATTAGAGACCTACATGAAGGCCGAAACTTTGCAGTCGGCATGTACGTAAAGTAATGATCATCAAAACATTATTAGAAATACCAAAGGTGATTGCAATCAAAATTTAAATTATTCGACCTCCCCGCACCCATCATTTTTTTATTGAGGTGGAATCTATCCCCTGTTTCATGTTGCTAGGCCAAATCTTTGAATAAGATTTGTGCACGTCTTCCGAATCTTTTTTTCTTTCAAGAATGCTTTTAAGTTTTGTTAATTCAAACTATTCTCGGCTCCGAATCCAAGAATCTTAAATGCCAAATGGCCCTTAGGTTCCAATTTACAGATAAGAAAGGAACATGTATGAAAAATGAAATCATTCATGATCAGCATATATTCTTCCTGGCATGCATTTTCACGTGAGCAAAAAAAAAAAAAAAAAAAAAGGAAAAAATATTCAGTCTTCCTGTATGTAACCTGTATTTAAACAATGATCCTCCTTGGTCCATTATTTTCCAATATAACACAGAGACCGCAACAATGGCAATAGGCAGTATTGGTAAAGCTCGTAGCATTCCAAGCCATGGGAGGAAGCTGAGGCGCCAAATGACGATAGACGAGTTCAAGAATTGGCTCAAAACGTTCGATGCTGATAAGGATGGTAGGCTTAGTAGAAATGAATTGCGAGAAGCCATTCGCAGCTCAGGTGCATGGTTCTGTGCCTGGAAGAGCGGCCGGGGTATGAATCAAGCCGATGTGAATGGTGATGGGTATATTGATGATGATGAAATTGAGCAGCTGGTGGATTTTGCCGAGGAATCCATGGGTGTTAAGTTCTCTTAAATTAGGTTAGTGTTTGCCTATAGATATATATTATTATACTATAATAAGAAAGGTTTGTATCTAACGCTTCTTAACGATTTTATTATGAAGTGAATTTATGTATTCTAACTATGTTTTAGCATGTTTGGCAAACCACGAGACTTCAAATGTTTGCTTCAGCAACTAAATTTCTTTTTACTTGCCCACTTTTAATTTACCCTTCTTATTATTTCGTATTGGTCATATGTCGACTCCACTAGACTTGAGCCTTTTCCATAGAGGCTCTCAAAGAAAGGCTAGATGCCAACTACAAGATTATTTGCCAAAATTAATATATTTGTATATGTACAAATTCTATACAAGCATGTACAAATACACATTCGGGGAGAGAGAGAGAGAGAGAGAGAGAGCAGCCGATTGGATGGCTAATTTTGAGCATTCAATTCAGGGCTACTGGAGTTACCAATTATAAGAATTGGACGGATCCATCCATGTATTATTCGTACAAAAGCAGCTGAGATTCCCTATATTCGCCAGCTTAGAATTTAATTGATACTAGGCATAGGTTGTTATGAGAGTAGTACTCCTCATTTGTGGTTTTTTTGTGTAGTTGTAGTACTCCATATATATCGCATCCATGCATTGCTTTGAATCATTGATAGGGTTGGATGTATTTTGGTTGAAGGTTCGGTTCATATGTCCCCTTCGTATGCTTATAATTTGGTTTTCATGGAATACATTTGCATCTTCGACGTCTAGATTCCAAAAGGGAAAGAAAAAAAAAACGAAAAAAGGCATGGGCAAATACACTAATTGTGCCGATTAATCTTTCGTTACCAATTAATTAAACTTTGATCAGTTAAAAATGGGAAAGAAATGATATTTATGTCCATTTTCTTAGATCATTTACCAATTTATATCCATTTTAGGCTTGGTAAAATGGCTTGGCGAGCCGAGCTCAGTTCACCAAGCCTTGTTCGCACTTGGCTCAGGCTCACCAGCCAGCCAGTGGACTTGAGCCAAAACTCGCCAAGCTGAGCTTGGCTCACCGAGATAAATTTATGTTCATCGTCGGGCTCATATTTTTGCTAGTTGAGTCAGAGCCAGCTTGTAAACTCGTACTTTTGACAAGTCATTCATGAGTAGCTCGCCGACAATTTGTTCGCGCTCGGGCTCGCCTCTTAGAGCCAGCTTGCCAATTTCAATCCATGTTCAACCTTGAGCTCCTCCGGTGAGCACCAGCTGAGTATATCTCGGTGAACCACAAGCCGACTCGCTGAGCTTTTGGGTTGCTAGCCGTGTTGCCATCCCTAATCCATTTCTATGGCATTTGAAAAATGACATGTTTTCTAGTTATTTTATACAATTTTGACTACCACCACGGATATAACAATATCCCCAATGACACTTTGATCTACAATACCACCATTTATGAGATAGTATCTAGTTTAGTATTTCAAAAGTATCAAGCTTAGTACTTCAAGTAAATTGAGAAATAAAAAGTTCATATATAAGGCTTAATTTATTGCTTAATTAGGATTTTATATACACATTTGTCTTATTTCAGTTCGTGACTGCTGAGTTTTCAAATTGTTTAATTAAGACACTATGCACTTGTCTTTTTTAATTTCTATTTGTTTTGAGTAATGGTTTCAAAACTCTTGGTGTATTGAAAAATTTGCAGCCTAGTCAATGGTGAAATTGAAAATTACAATATGACCCACCCTTTAGCACAACACCAGTGATAAAGTCACAGTGGGTAAGTCGTAGGGGATGCAGCACATTGAAATAGTGTTCTAAAAGGATTGTTTATGTAATATCCAGTGAAATTTAATTCTCAATTAAACTATGTGGCTATTATTTTGATAATGACGGAATAATTGCTTCAATTGTGTTTTAAAGTATAAAGATTATTACTCAATTGACACTAAAGAAAGAATTTAGTTTCTAATTGACATAAACCAAAGTACGGTAACTTAATTGAAAGACGATACAAAGTAAAAAGACTGTTCGAACAATTTGTCGCTAAGTATACAGTGCCATTTCGCGCCACGTGTCGCGATTTGATTGGCGAAACTCAAAAGCTTATAAAAAGACAACTAAATCCTAACTATTGTATAAAGGGCTTAAGGGTCCTCAAACTTTCCAAAACCCCCAATCATTAACTTTCTCTCCCAAAACTTCAAAATTCGTCCATGCCTATGCTAGGGTGGAGAACAACCCTAAAAACCCACCAAAATACCTATTTATCTCTTGGAAAAGCTCCTGAATTACCGTATATAGAAAAATTCTAACTTAGAAAACTAGCATTAATTGAAGAATATCGAGGTTTTCAAGGCACTTTTCCTCTTAGAATTATTCAAGGCATCTTTGGATAATCACGAGGTGAGTAACGCGTGCCTTGGCTCTCTCTCCCTCTTCGAGACTCATGCCTCCGATACTTGATTGTGTCTAATTGCTTCTCATGCTTCTATTGCATTGCTTTGGCATCTAATATCTAAGTGTGCACACTTGTTTTTAGAAAAACCATGGTTTCTTACTTATTGGGCATCGTTAGTGGCACTATCTACCCGTTTTGTATCGTATTTGTCTTGCTTTGTATAGCCTTACTGTATTGTCTTGGCCATTTTGTATCTTCGTATCGTATAGCTTACGAGTAGAAGCGAAACTAATGGTGACCCGACTCATACTTTTGATTGACTAACTCGTGGTATTATGGCCTCTTTTTATTCCATCATGAGCCAATGCATATTGTTATTCACTGGGTACTTTGTATTCACTCCTCCTCTCTTAACAATCTTGTAGGTATCGAATTTAAAACTTTATGGCCGAATTGTCCCAAGGATGGAGAAAATACATGCATGCGATCGAGACTTTGGTGCTTGGATGAGATTTCGTTGTGAGTGGCCACAATAATTATTGTAAAATAATATTAAATATAATGATGTTTGGATTGTATTTGTAAAGCCTCGCCTTCGATTTTGAATCGAGATATACGTTTAAACGCTTTCACTACCCATATTTGGAGATAAAGTTAGGGGCGTGACAGGTTGGTATCAGAGTATGGTCCTACGGCCTCACATACATTAATCGCTCCTACGGATCCGTGCACTCAGAGGTATTGAAATTATTTATGTGAACTGATAATAAGTTAAATTGAATCTTGGTAAATCTAGAAAATTCGCCCTCAAAAGTTCATCAAGTGCAATATAAACAAGGAAAATAGAATAGAAAAATAATAGCTTTCAATTTATATCAAAATGCCAAGTAAAAAAAATAAAAAAATAATTAATGAGTCTTATTTGTAATTGAGAATATTTTGGAATCTAAATAATGGTATGAGAAAGCAAGAAAAAGGAATCAGAATCACCGAAAAAAAAAAGCACTGTGCGGGCACACGGTAGAGACCATATGGCCGCATAACACACTGGTCTAGAACAGAAGACCATCGCTAATGGTGCTGTCTACCCATTTTGTAACGTATTTGTATTGCTTTGTATGACCTTATTGTGTGATCTTAGCCATTTTATATCTTTGTATCGTATGACTTACGGGTAGTGGTTAAGCTAGTGGTGGATCAACTTATACTTTTGATTGACTAATTTGTGGTATTATGGCCTCCTTTCGTTCCATCATAAGCCAATACATATTTTTATTCACTGGGTACTTTGTACTCACCCCTTATCCCCTAACAATCTTATAGGTATCGAGTTTAAAACTTTGTAGCTGGATTGTCCTAACGATGGAGAAGATACATGTATATGATCGAGACTTTGGTGCGTTGTCGAGGTTTCGTTGTGGGTGACCGCAATAATTATTGTAAAATGATATTAAATATAATAGTGTTTGATTGTATTTATAAAGTCTCGCCTTTGATTTTAAATTGAGATATATGTTTAAACGCTTTCGCTACCCATATTGTGAGATAAAGTTGGGGGCATGACAGTCTAAGCAGCGCTTATATTTGAAGATGGGCTCTATGTTTTGCCATGGGTTTCACACTTTGTCACGCATTGATTGTACTTTTATCATCATCTATTAGTGTGTTTAAGTGCACATAAATTCAACATTTAGTGTCAACGCTTTTTTAATTAGCTCTTAACTTTTTTAGAATATTGCTATGGAATCACGTACTATCTAGCCGGATTGCTATCTAATGGTCGCCCTGCCAGTACAATCCCAATGCGACATTAGGAAAGGGTGGGGCATGCGTCGAGATGGAATTGGCAAAGAGAAGATTGTTAGGATTTTGTTGATTTAAAATTGTTCTAAAATTAAATATATAGTAATTGACTTATATATATATATATCATGCACGACGTGATAAATTTGGCATGTATCTCATCACGTTAAAAAAAAAAAGGAAAGAAAAAAGATCAGAAAAGCTCTAGGGGTGTGTCCTTATGAATAGAGCCTTCCAAATTTTTTCAAGATAGTCCTGAATCATTTGGGAAGAGACCTGGCTATCCGTAGTCTTATAGTAACAATATTTTGTAGTGTACTTGGGGCTTCCGCTTGTGTTAAGGGATTCTATATAATTTTAGAAAATTTTTATATAGTAAAATTTTTTGTCTTCGATACTGTTATAAAACAAACTATAATTTGCAACAAAATAACGAACGCGTAAATTTGTTTTATGTGAGGAACCCTAAAATTGGAGGAAAACCGCAAGTAGAGGTAACAGAAAATTTCACTACATTAATGATGATTAATTAATGTAAGAGGAGATCATAATTTGTGAATCTTACAAATACCGGGTGTTTGTGTGCGTACGCTAAATAAATCTTAATTCTAGTAGAATAGGTCAGACCTCATTTTCTCTCCCATATTTTTTGCTTATTCAAATATGTTACAAACACCACAAACCTCAATTTTTAAAAATATTTTTTGAATGAATAGAGATAGAAAAGAAAATGGGGGAAAAAAGATCTCTTAGAAGACATTTAGCAGGAGATAGAGACTAGAATAAACATAGGGATGGCAAGGTCAAGTTCGGGGAGGATGGTCTGCCCTGCACCGATTCCAAGGAGGGACACACCTGTAGGCCTGGGTATGCACCTACATGCCCAGCCTTTGACCAAAAAATTTTTTTTTGTCTTATTATATTCAAGTAGTCAATCTTCCAGTAAGTTCTCTCTCGCACGCTCTCTCTCTCTTTTGAAACGGACCTAAGACATACCACTAAAGCAACCTTTGGCTTGGCCGCTTCTCGATCTCTTTCCCTGTCTCAGTGTCTGGCGACTGGCGAGGTGCTATCTAGTGGCCAGTTGTCCTACGTCGACGACTGGGCATCTAAATATCGATGGTCCAGTAGCTTCAGTTCGGTACTGTCCCTGCTTTTTTGTCTTTCATTTATTTATTTAATTTTTTCTTCAGCTGATAGTTAATACTTGGTAAAATTTAAGAAGCTTAGAACTAGTTGTTGTGATAACTGGAGAAGAAATTAGAAATCAAGACTCAAGAGTTAGTGAGTCACTTTGAATGTGATTATGGTTCTTTTTAGGAAAAATGATTAAAGCTTACTAATGGGTAATGGGTGCAATTGCAAACATGGGGTAACGGGTGCAATTGCAAACGTTATTTATTATAAAAGAATTATTTTTGTATGAAATGATCATTTTTGAAAATCAGTGACATATTGACATTTGTAGATTAATTAGTAGAATATTTGATTTTGTTTATGCTTTTTTAAGAAAAATTGTATAAAGAAGTATGTTGTATCTTTATGCTCAATGTTTGATGGAGATGGAAATAGAGTTTTTGTAATTATGGTAACTGTTATTAAATGTGTAGATGAAACTAGATTCATGTAACTATTATTTTGTTTTGCTATTAACCGTGGAAATAGAAAAGTATTGAGATGTTACTTTCTTTTCGATCTGTTGCTTGCCACATACTTTATGAGTAAAATGTGTCTCACATGTTTTTCTAAAATTTTATTGTGCATACCCATTAAAAATGTTCTGGCTCTATCCCTGACCGACTCGTGAAGTTTTTTTTTTACAACCCGTCAAAATTTGGGGTTTTTTTTTTTTTTGACAATTTGGTGCACCAACTAGTCTGTCATTTTATATTTTTTTTATTTAAGATTTTTTTTTTCCAATTTAAACAAGCCAGGCCAGTTCATATCGAGGCCGACCTGTGAGCCGGTTTGGCCTGAAATGACCCAACATGCGAACTCATAGGGCGAAATTTTTTTACCTCATTTGGATCAGGATCCCGCAAGTTTCAATCCGGTCAGTTTAAATTGTCATCATAAAGAGACGGGGACTATTCTACAGTTCAAAATGGTTATATTTTCAGCTCATAATTGATATGGTCTCTACTTGATTTGTCCGTATTGGCAGCTCGTTCGTTGCCAATTAATTGAGGAGTCAAACTCGTCAAGCCGCGCCGCTGCATCAAAATATCCTCTCCTCCCCGTGGTTCCCCACCCAAAAAAAAATAAAAAAAAAGGGAAAAGAAAAGAAAAGAAAACACAAATAGTGTACACTACAGTTCTCAACCCCCACCTCCACCCCCCCGCCCCCCCAAAAAAAAAAGCAGGCTAATTCCTTTTTAAACGCAAGTCACAAGAATTGATTTAAATATAATGTGATGTCTAAAAAAATAAAATGCTCTCAAATATATTTATATAGTCTATTTTTTATAGTCTTTTGTACACGTGGTAAAACCCATTTATTGACACGACACTGACGATCGCCTGGAGGAGCATTTGGGGCATGGATGAAGCTGATATGGATCATGATGGGTATATTAATGATGATGAAACAATTGAGAAGCTGGTATCTTTTGCTGAGAAACACATGGGTGTTAAGTTTTCTGAAAATTAGGTCCGTGTTTGCCCATTTACAAGAAGAAAAATTTGTATCCCAAGGCTTTTTAATGTTGTGATTTTATTAACGTTTCTGGCAAACTAAACTGAGAGTCGTTTGCTTCAGGCCACAAATAAACTTAGCTAGTATTATATGTCACAAGTTGTAATTTACTAGTCATATGTAATTCGAGGTACATACTCTTCACCATACGTGATCGGACCTATGAACATGAACTATAATAGAACCACGGTCCACTAGCCCGTGAACCACGCCTCCAGTGATGCAGCAAGTCATGGCACCATGAGTGCAACCCCCATGCAAAATTTGGGGGAAATTTGGGGTAGGGTGCCATATGGGGCAAAAGAGTAGTGTTTTATTTATCACGATTAGTGATCATCACTACCATTATATATATAACACTAAATGATAAGTTCAATTTAAACTATTATTACATGTCCTCGCATTTAAAAGGGGAAAATATTATTTGTGGCTAATCATTCACGTAATCTTTTATAAAATGGAAGTAAATTCACAATCTTACCCCTTGTATTATATGGTTGTAAAAAATAATTTAAGGATACTACGGTGAATTTATCCTATATTGTAAAATTTTTATCTTAATTTTCTTTTGTCCGGCATCACATTGTTTATCGCTTGAAAATAGTGCACCAAATAGAATGTTGGCAGGAGACGTTCCTACTCCAAAATAACCAAATTCATCGCAATAAAATACAGGGTGGTGTTGTCGTCGTGGTAGGATTCGTACACAGACTTCTCGATACGAACCGAAAAGGGAGCACTCAATTAAATAAAATCTCTCATGATGAGATACTCGGATTAATAATGAATATTATGGCATATTGCTGTATGATGCCGTGATGCTTGATTAAAATCAGTTGTCGCCCGGATTTTGAAGTCCCCCTTTTCTTAAATTAAAAAGGAACAATAAATAATAAATAATTTTGAATTAAATTTAAGTCAAAATAAAAAGAAAATTCAAACAAACCGATAATAATAAATAAATAAAACCGACCCCCACCAACTTCCACAAAGCAAGTGATTCGGCCCCCACTAAATTATCCACGTGATAGGATATAGACAAAGTACAACACGATACTTCTCAGTTTTGACTCCAAAAAGTGGACTTCAATTGACTTGTAGGTCCATCTAAAGTTTTTGAATTTTCCAACCAACACTTCATTACGCACTTGAGTATATTTTTTTATATTAAAAATCCAATCGTGCTAACAAAGTACTCTAATTATTAATGCAGACACATTTGAATAAAATTTGTTACACTTACCCAATTTTCTTACTCAATCTTTTACATAATCACACATAGTAGAATTTTATTTTTTTCACACATCACATCGTTGATTAAATGTTAAGTCACAAATTAAATGCCCAAATTTAATTGTGACAGAATTCAAGTATAAGTATTTTACGTTAAAAAAAAAGAATGAATTATTCTATGTGAATTTAAGAATGCCTACATGCCTGTTTATTCGTGTCCGAGTATGGTGGCCAAAATAGTACCAGGGATGGAATATTTTATAGTTCGAAAATGTTACATTAAAATCCAAAGATGCAAAAATGTCCAACCCAAAGCACAAAGACTGAGTGAAGTGACAAATTGGTTTCATTCCCACAAGCCCACAAAAGACCCCGACCACGGCTCCGATTCTATTTAAGATTTGGTTATCTCATCCATCACCCGATGCCAAATTACCATGCCATGCCAAAACATATCACTTCTTGTGTCCCGAGCAAATAATACTAATAATTTATATTTTTCAATCAGTTGGCCATGATAATTGGCTTTACTTGTATATATCTTGACGTGATAGTCTAGCTACTAGCTAACGGACAACCACCTAGAATTTATGACAAATGCATTTCCCATTAGCCAAGTTACTGATAGGAATAAGATGAACGTGCATAAATAGAATTTGATCATCGCTTGAATGAATACTCGATATTAGTTATCAGTCATATAAAATTGATAGACACGTATAAAAAGCTCATAATTTGTTTGGTGCATTGTCTAGTCATATTTAGTACTGTGTAGCAAACACAAACACGTAACTTTTTATTTATCAGACTTCAAGCTAGGTTAGACTTGGCATAGGGAGCTGACTTTTTTGGCCATTAGAGTTAGAATCTTGGACCAGTCAAGAGTTCAACGAATCTTGATTGTTGAGCATTTGATGGAGCATTACAATAATAATAATAATAATAATAATAATAATAATAATAATAATAATAATAATAATAATAATAATAATAATAATAATAATAAAGGAAGGAAGGAAATAAATAGTAGATGAAAATAGGTTCACCCCGCAACCCCCCAATCCTGTTTCTCTGATATAAATACAAACATCTACTGCTGCAGTGGTAAGAGTGAGAGAGGGTCCCTGGAGAAATTTATTACAATAGTTATATTTTGGGCATCCCAATTCCCACCTTATGTTTGCGTTTTTCTTGCCACTTCCATGGCATGTTTAGATATGTACAACCAAAATTCTGAACACAAAGGCCTTGGAGGGGCTCCTCCAATGAGCCCTAGAATTTCTTTCTCAAATGACTTCGTGGAATCCACCAGCCATTCTCATTCTCATTCCCATTCTCAGCATCAGATTCGGGCACCAGTTTCCTCTGATTTTGAGTTCTCTGTTTCTAATTATTCCATGATGAGTGCTGATGAGCTTTTCTTTAAGGGCAGGCTCTTGCCATTTAAGGAGACTTCAAGCCACAAGACTACTACTCTTAGAGACGAGTTGCAGAATGAAGAGGTAGAAGAGCAAGATGTGGGTTTTTCATTAAGGCCTCCCAAGAACTTTACCAGATGGAAAAAAGGGTTTTTAGGGCTCAGAAAATCTCACATTGGGTCCAAGAAATCTTCGGATAAAAGTGAAGGCTTTTATGTAGACAAAAGGGCAGGCTTTCTTCATGAGGATGCTCAATGCACCAAGAGCTCGCAGGTATTGTTTCAACCTTCGTAATAATGTTTAACCGACCCTATTAAAAAGAACAAATTTGAAGACTTTCCAGGCACACTGTTTTAATGCATTTCTTTTTGCAGGATTCTGTTGACTGATGATATGAAGGTCCAGGTAGCAGGGGATGGAGTGGGATTGTGTTGTATTTGATATATGTAGAGGTATGAGACATTTTTTTTTTGGGGGTACTTAGGAAAATTGGGATCATGACTTCTGTTTTTAGACGAGGTTTAGGTGAATTGTATTAGTTGAGTTGAATTTAACTTTTGTTTCCTATTCTTCTCTAATCTTTGGAGTTTTTATCCCATCAGTTTTTTAGTTTAGCTTCTTGTACAAAATTGTTTCGAGATTCAAGTTCTTTTCATGCGGCGTAAGCTCGTAATGCTACGCTTTTACAATGTTTGGTAAATAATATTAGATTAAACTCAGAAAAAAAAAATCAACTAGAGAAGAAGGGTTTCCTTAGCAAAATCTTCAATTTAATTTATGCTGATAATAAGACAAAAGAAGTGTGAAATTAGAGGAGGGGGAGATTAAAATTAGGGATAAAATAATGACAAAGTAATGGGGAAAAAATTGAATGGCAGGGTCAAAGGGTCAAATGACAGCTAACGTGACAACTGGTGCCTGGGTTAGAGAAGAAGCCACGAGACCAAATATTCAAAAAAATAAAAAATAAAAATAATCTGACAATGCGCAAATGGGTATTCTTACACAAATCTCGAATAGTGCCAGTCAAGTACCCTGTAAACCCCACCCCACCCACATGAAACGAGCTCCTGCCTTTTTAGATACTGGTTCATGTATTCTCTATCATTCTTGCGCTCCCTTTGGTACGACATTTTTTTTTTCTTTTTTTGGGGGAAAAGAGCCTTTGGTACGAATTTTACACTGTTAGATTTCGAGACTATTGGTTAACAAAAAAATCACCTGGAATCAACCTCCTTTACAACTTGCAGATGATGTAGATGAGGTTTCACAACTAACCCCGTTAATAAGGGACAATTACTTTGCTATTTTATTACTTGCTTTTAAAAATGGGGTAATCAACTAGTACAAGAAGAAAATTTTCAAGAAATTTTCAAGTTCAAAAGTCACCTCTAAATCTTAAGAAACAAGCGGCACCTCAATAGCAATCCAAAATGAGCCCTAGGAAGATAGATGGTGTCTAGATATGAGTTGCGCTACTTGTAAGAGGGTGGGGTTTTTTTGGAGGGGGGGGGAGCAAAAAGTTTTGCAAACATACAAGATTTTGTTTTTGCACACGTCGCATCCATTTAAATGAATAATAATCACATGAGCCACATGCCCTTTTTATATTACATTTTGTCAAACTTTTTTTAAGTACTTCTTTTACTTGGAATAATTTTAGAGAAGGTGAGGCAATATAACCTGAAATAGGAACTATTTCGAATAGATCCCACAATTGCCATATTCCTACTCGTTTAATCCATATCTTTCTTTTAGATGCTAAATTATATTCGATTTTAATTCGTTAGCTAAAATTAACTTGGTGGGTAGTTCAAGAACTTTAAACTTCTGTGAGTATACAAACTGAATATAATATAATAATTTTATGAATTTATGACATTTGCCGATCAGGTAACAATATTTGGTAGGTACAAACTGAAGGTTTTTCTGTCACCTTTGTGAGAAAGGCAATGCATTATCCCAACTCATGAACTTGCCAAATTATCTATATGTAATTCCAATCACTCGTTTTGGAATGAGTCCCCTTAGTTCTTAGTGAACTATCTATTTTTAATTCTAAATTCTAATCGTTTGTTTTGGACTGAGGCCCCTTTGTTCTTAGGGGCCTCTCTTATGTACGACCCTAATGAGTTTGAAATGCAATGAATACCTTGTTTCAAATAAAAAAATATATAATATATATACACGCACAATGGGTACGTAATAAGTCAAAAAGGCTTGAAAAATTATGTTTATAGCATTGTTCCAAAATTAGAGAGTTACTAATGACTTAGAACTATTTCTCGTGAACAAATTTTGATTATTGTTGTAAATCTTAAAAATGGAATAATAATAAACCTCCTTATTATTAATTCACCGGTTGATAGAAATTACGGCATTTCATAAAAAAAAAAAAAAGGAAAAAAACTTTGAGAGTAAAACTATAACTTAAGACATTTAGGTTGTTTAAACTTTGAAATTTAAATTTTTGAAGAGCAAAACTGTTAAATGGTAAACTAAATGGCTTTTAGCTTTGCTTGGCGCTTTACTTGACAATAGTTCAATAAGATGAGGCAAATATGTCATGTTATATATTAAGTTTACTAACGCTTGACAAATTCACTTTTACTATTTTAATAGTGATTGTTATTAATTAATTAATTAAATAAATCAAACATTAAAGTCTTATTACTATTCATTAAATTTAAGTCCATGAAGATTAGTTAGCTAATGCTTGTCACTAGTAGGATTAAAGGTCTTTGGGGACCAACTAAATACTCATCCACAGTTTAAAATTTTATTGGGCCAAGCCTTTTGTTATAAGAGATCATTGGGCTTCCTTGGCCCCAATGGAGCCATAAAAGCTCAGGACAGGCACATACGGTATTGGGTCCTATAAACTTAAAGACGAGCCCCAGATACGTTTGCACGCTGGGCCCATGGATCCTTTGCCGCACTTAGACCTGCCTACGTACAGATAAATTAATTGAGAAAATCATATTCATTCCTCAAATTATTATTATTATTATTATTATTACTAGAATTCTCATCGGTGCGTTACACGGGATCTAAAAATAATAATAATAATAGTAATTATAATAATAATAGTAATTTTAGGGAGTCATATTTATCTCGCATAAAAAGTGACATGTTTAATTGTCAACTATGTATTTGATGACCGTAGGTTTTCAAATTCACTACTTGCATATAAACAACAAATTCACATTTGCCAACTAACAAATATCAACTATTAATATCAGATAAATATGTCTACTAGATCGGAAGTACTCTAATAATAAGTGTCAATAAATTTTTTTTACAAAAATTTAATAAATTATTAATATTGCCAGTTGCGTCATATGTTAACATTATAATATATAAGTTTTTATAATTTTTCTATCATATTTAGATTTATTTATTTGTCTGTAAAACTTTTTATACCAGTTAATTTCTTTTTTTAATACAGTGCCTATAGGAGGCAGGATGGGTACTAATATCAGTTATTCATGTCAAATAAATATTTCTCCCTATAATTACTCTAATAATAAATGTCAATGAATTTTTATACAAAAATTTAATATAAATTATTAATATAGTCAGTTAAGTCATATTAATATTATGAAACATAAGTTTTTATAACCATTCTATTATATTTGAATTTATTTATCAATAGCACTTTTTGTAATAATTAATTCTTTTTTGATACATTGGGTATATGGAAGGGGAGGGGAGGAATGGGTGTGTTTCAATCCAGGACCTCCTGTCTAGAATGTGAGAAATATAACTGTCGTGGCACTTGTTTAAATTACAGCACCAACTAATTATAAATATATAAATAAAAATTAATTGTGGTAATTCAATAAAAATAAAATGTTTAATAAAAATTGTTAAACAACTATTACAGTGCAACCATATCAATATTCAGTCCATCTCTTAAATAAATACTTTAACTCTAAATACAGTAAGACTTAAATTATCAAAAAGTTCCAATTTAATTATAGAATCGATAAATTAGAATACTATAATTTTTAAAAAAAATTAATTGATTATTGCACTACAATAACTATATAAAAATTTCTTAAAAATTATTAAAAATTAAAATTTACAATTAATGCTACAGATTTTTAGAAATTTATTAGTTTAGAGACGTGCTATACTTGAGTTTTCGAATTATAAAAATTACTATGTGCTTTTTTTTTTTTAAATAGAACTTTCAATTAATTTCGTGTTCGATTTAATAAGTGACATATTCCTAATTTAAAATATTTGGCTAAAGAAACTACCGTGAATTGAAGATCGGATATGGGTTAATAAAAGAAAAAGTGAATATTATTTAAAAAATTAGTATAACAATCTAAAAAAAGATAAAAATAAAACTACAAAAAAAGAATTAAATGATATCACTAAAAATCTTATAGAGCTAGAAATTTTATAGAGCCAGAAACCTTAGAGAGTCAGAAAAAAAACGGGAAAAGCCACCCTTCTTTTATTATATATATATATATATATATATTATTGGAAGAAACTATTTCGACTTGAAATTCAAATTTGAGATACAATTTATTTCATAGGAAAAATACATAATACATTTTGAGGAGGGGACATAATAAGCCTTGTGCCTCCAAGCAAACATTACAACTTATGGAAGGTATTAAATGCAATGCACATACTACTTAATAGAGTGGACCTACTGCAAACTATGACATTTAGAAATTAAAAAAAAAAAAAAAAAAAACCATATCAGTCAAAACCGTTTTGAGTACCTAATTGTTGCTCCATCTTGATTAGCTTTTTAACTACGGGTTGTTCTAAAAAACCAATGTTGATACACCCCACTCTCAACGCATCTAATTTCCAAACTGACATGCTCCACCCAGCACATTTAACTTATTAGAAGTTTGACGCGCACTGACGATAAATTTCAATTAAAAGTCAGAATTTACCATCAAGGTTCGTGCACATACTAATGACCCTAGAAAAATTTCAACAACATCTCCCTTATTTTATTAACAAAATCAACCTGTATCAATTCTCAATATCAATATATCAATATCCCACAAACTAATAATTCCTCATTATAAACAACATCACCTCATAGATCAAACAATATACTAAACCAAACATGGTTCACTTAATTTCCAACTATATACTAATAACCTTATACGTGTCAACCTTATAAATGATAGGGTTAGCAAATCTTATAGAAAATCAATTTCATTATGTGGCTGCTCAATCCTTGAAATAACAGGCTCGACCACAATGTGTTATCCAAATTCGAATTGCTACCTGAAATGAAAATAATTTATGAAAATATACAAGCTAACTAACCCAGTGAGTAGAGTTTTACAAATAAAACATACTTTGAAAAGTCAAAACATGACTTTTACGAAATTTTGAATAAAACGTTCAAGTGCATATAGGAATTTTCATGACTTTAAATATAAATTCAGGATAACATCAACATTTGTAAAATCATTACATGTTTGAAAACATCATGAATATCATTTCACTTCATAATCATCATAAAATTTACTAGCAAATATCATAAAAATCGTTTCATTTTAAGATCATCATAGAATTTTCCTCAAAGAGTATCAAACATATCATGATCATAATATCAAGTCATACGCGCGTATATATCAGCTTGGGCCATAGATACCTTATGACCCATTCGCCCTAGGCGGCACAACAATCAACTTGAGTCATTACTAGCACATAGGTCCCTTCGCCTGAGTGGCGTTCATTTGGCCAACTTGAGCCATGAGCCCCTTCGCCCACAGGCGACATATTTTTTTGTCGGCTTGAGCCAAAGGCCCTTTCGTCTGTATGTGGCATATTCATAGCATGAGATATATATTTGGGGTTTTCATACATCATAAATCATGTTTTCAATTCAAACATTTCTTTAAAAATCGTAAAGCTTCCTTTCGCATCAATATTCATATGACTTTTCTAAAGGAAATATCAACTTTTTGGAATTTCATAGAAATACATAATCATCATAAACACATTGCATCATGAATCATATTTCAAATAAGATATTTTTCTGAGAGTCATGAAGCATCGTTTCATATAAAAATGCATATGAACTTTTCTTAAGAAAATATCATCATCTTTTGTTAAATTTCATAGAAATACATTATCATCATAAACATCATGATTTTATATAAAATCAAAGTATAAAAATTTTCATTTAGAAAGAAATGAGAGAAGAGAACGTCACTCACTGGCTAAGTAGCCATGTACATGTAGCCCATTTCGAGTTTCCTGTAGCATAACATAAAGACTCTTAAACTTCAATTCTTTTCTCATAATATCTTGTTATCTAGATAATTTATATTTTTATAACTTCCCAATCATTCCGTTCCTTGACTTCCCCTATTTCCATTTATTTATTTTACGTCCTAACTTATTTAGTTGTTCACAATATCATATATCAATCCATTATATTAACACATATTTACTCTCTTAAGCCATATTCCATTTCTATTTCACATTTCACACATATAACTTGATTCTTTTACTTATCCTTACCCAGTCTTACTTACCTTCTTGCTAGTTTATTTACTAGTTATAGATTTCATAATTTAAGTAATCATCTTAATCATTATATACTATAATTAGAAAACTCAATAATTACCCTTCATTTCTACACTTAACCAAATTCTTCAAGTAAAGATTCTTAAGTTTTGTTGTTTGGGTGATGCATATTTACAACTATTTTAAAATAAAAAATAATGTCGTATGCTTTTAAAATTCTCCTAGAAGGTGGAACACTTATATAAATTCATCATATATAAAATTGAGCTCATGAGAAATATGTTAGCAATATCAAAGTATTCCTTCACTTTTCTGGAAATATGTTCTCAGGTAAGCACTAACCACCATAACAAAACATACCATAAAAACTCTCACCGAACTCCAAATAGTGTCATTCCAATTTTTTATAATAGACAACTCATAAAAGATCATTTTCCAACTTATATCGTGTTAAAATTCAACATATACTTTCATTTATGATCTTCTAAAGTTGAAGGGCAAAAAAATCATGTAGACTAACTCCAACCTTAAGTCTTCTTGTTAAACTTACAGTTACATTATTGGTTTCTTAGAATTCAATATTAGCCTCAAATGCTTTCTTTCATATAATTATTCTAGGCTTTACTCCATCTTAGAAATTATAATAATATCACATATTATAATCTTAAATTCCCACCAACATAAATACTAACTTTTCATCTTTAAACACTAACCTTAACCTTTAAACAAAATTTCCACATTTTCTATTTAACATAACATTGTCACTTCCTTGTATTTATTCTAGATTTAGTATAGTGTTACAAGGGGCCATAATATCTCATACTAAATCCTTAATTATCACTAAAACATCACAATAATTCTTATCATTTTAAGCAAAATTCCCTACACTAAATGAATATACATATATTTACACACACCAAGTTTTTAGTGTGTTCCATGTCTAAACTAGAATTCCTATTTCTTAACTTTTATAAAACAATTTGTGCCATGGTTTTAGTATTAATTTCACAAAAAATTTCATAAACCTTAAATGAGAATTATATCTTAAACTTATATAAATTAAATTTTAGGAACAAAGAACACTTATTTGGTTGAATACTTGTGTTATTCTCCTTCTTGTCTCAAGCTCCTTCCAATTCTTTTCCTTTTTTCCCTGCACCGAAGAAGCAACACACTACCTCTCATTTTCTTTCTTTGCTTTATTTTGCTTTTGATTTGTTTGTTTGTTTTATACACACACACACACACACATATATATATACAAATAAGACTAAATTGGCGAATTCCCACTAGAATTCTCTAGAGAGCGGGACAATTTCTTCATTTAAATTTTCCTTTTTTTTGAATATTCCATTTTGACCCTTGATCTTTGTTCGTATTCAATTAGGTCCCCATGTTCCACTCTATCACACGAAACGAAAGCAAAAGGAAAAATTGTGATGTCACAAATGTTGGTTCCTATTAAGAAACCAATATAGTTATAAAATACAAGAAACCAACTAGTAGTTTCTTACATTTTATAATTATGATAATTCCTTAAGAGGAACCATTTCTTTAGCAGGAACACATTATTATATTCTTTCAATCTCTGGATAGTTTGTCATTGTCTAGTTTTTTTTTTTCCAAACCTTGTCATAGTCTAGTTTCTGAAATTTTTTATCCCAGAGCGATCATTATAATTTTTTTAAAAAAAATCAATTAGTTACCTTATATATTTATGTATGGGGAATTTATAGTATAATAATATTTTTTTATACAAGAAGGAAATAAGGGATGAGCATGTGTAATTCGAATTCAGGACCTCATTTCTTGAACGTGAGAATTTAACAACTACAACACTTGTTCGGACTGCTATTACATAATAATATTCGATTTGATCAATTTAATAGACATCCAGTATAAAGCAAGAAATCTTTAAAATATTGTAACTTAGACCAATGTGGTTTAATGACATCCTAACTAGGACCAAGGGTTCGATTTCCCTCCTACATTCTGTTTGCAATGTCCCAAAAAAAAAAAAAAAACTAGCATATTCTTAATTAAAATGGGTCTCATAATTTTTATTTTTTTGAACCATTGGTCTCATAAAATTGGTGGTTATCAAAATTTTTGGAAGGAAATACCGTAAACAATAACAGATTAGGGTTTTGTCAATTTTTTCGATTCCCCATATATGTGCATTTGTCTATATCTCATTGTAATTTTGTCTATATTTTATTGTAATTTTTAGTTTCCTATATAGGGATTTGTAATGTTAATTTATTTTTGTTGTGTTTTAATAAGATATATCTTATATATACTTGTAGTGTTAAAATGCATATTGTAATTGTAGTTTCAAATTAAATTCTTGACAATATTTGGCAACTCATTTCGTTTATATATTTTTTCATAAACTGCAACTTGATATTATCTCTTTCACTCATTCGTTCACTTGTTTGGAAAAGTCAAACATTACTCTTTTTTAAATGTATCCAACAAAATTAGAGATATCCTATTTTTAAGTGATTATTACTTGTCATGTGACTTGGTATTTTCGAATGTACTACTCCTTCCATCCTATAAAAATAAGACAATAGGTATTTTTACACGAATTAAGATTTGATAAAAGCTTGTTTGTTTCTTATTATTTATCTAAATTTGAAAAAAACTGTAACAAGAAGAGAGAAAAAAATGTATATTGAATATATGAAAAAGTTTGAAATATGTAATTGTAATTGAGTAGCTGTCAAATTTATATATTAATTAAATGAAAGGAACTGTGGTACAATTTTATCACAATTTTCCCGCTATTTTTCCTAGAATTAAGGATAATATGGTATTTTTATTTCTAATGTGGTAATCAGTGCAATAAATATGATCTTATCTATTTTTTAATAATTTTCGATTTGAGTTATCTTCAAAATTTTTGAGTTGTCTTATCTTCATAATTATACCTTCAGTTATCTTATATTTATTTTTTTAAATCTTCCTTTCATTCTCATGAAAATTCAGCAATCAAGAGGAGATTTATTTAAAGTTTTAAAAGTTGATTAAAATATCATCATACTACATGGGTCTGATGCATACAAACAAAGTTGATAGAGTTGTTGATTTTCATGAATTACTTATTTATATCATATAAAAAAATTAAAATAAAATATAACTATGCTTAAAAAATATATATAATTATCAATAATTAAAAATTTTAAAAAGAAAATTAAAAAGAAAGAACTATTAGTCTATGTAATCTTCTGCTTAAACAAATATATTATATATACTACGATATCAAGTTTTTCAACTTTTTTTAACATGTACAGGCATCTAATTTTTTAAATCCTTATAATAAGTTAGATTATTTTGAATTATTCTCCCATTGCATCGTATGAATAAAAAGCTAGTCAAATATCAAATCAATAGTAGGTAAAATTATATTTTGAAAAATAATGGGAATCAAACAAGCACAAAAGTAACGTAGTTATTGAAAATCTTCAAACACATTCTGAAAGTGCTGTTACAGCACCTCTTACGCCATGTGATATGTATTGATGCACACCACGTGTATTTCAAATCCACATGGCATGCATCAATACATGCCACATGGGGTATGAGGTGATGTAACAACACCTCCAGAAAGTGCTTGAACATTACCAATGTAGTTAGAATATTTAATTGGGAACGCTCTTCCGATCTATTATATTGTCACTACAACATTTATTTCTCCCACCAAAAATTAAATATTTTTTTAATTTACCTAAATGCCCTTAAGTAAATTACAATGATAACTTTTATTTAACTATCTTATACAATTTTTTTTAATTTTCTCACCACATCGAAATTTTTATTTTCCATATTTTTCTCCTTTTTTCCTTAGGGTATCATCAGCTTCTTCAAACGATTATACATCAAAGAGGTTGAAATTCAATTACGGGCACAGAATGATTGTTGTTTTCAATTTGCGGCAAAGGAATTTTGCAGTACCTAAATTGCTAACTCCTTTTTTTTTTTTAATTTGCGTTTGCCAAAATTTTTTTAAAGTTTTCAGTAGTAGCACGCAATCTATAATCGTGATTGGTTTTCACCCTTAGTCCTCTGCCTCTGGGCTTTCCGGCCAGAACTTATAAAGATGGCGAAAATGGTGATTGTTCTGTGGTGTGAAGAATAGAGAAGAAATTTGGAAATTGTGCACCACAACTCTTATTTTACTTCAATTTTTTTTGTTATATTTTATTTTATATCGATTATGAATGTAATTTTATTGTGGTGTGTTTATCCTTACACTGGTGGCAATAGAATGTGGTGGGAGAAGTCATTAACATATTTCATAATCATCTTCCTTATCCCCGTTGATGTCTGCAAATTTTATATGGTATACCGGTGTTGATATTTGACAAACCAATTAAAAGCATCATTCAAAATTTTAACTTTCTAATCCGTTTCCCCTCTCTGTGGCTCTTGCTTCCTTGTCATCTTCTTTCTCAAACATATCCTTGATGTGAAAACCACCTCTTCCACAGCACCATTCTTCACTGCCGTTTGCCCATGGGGCTTTTTTCTCGTGTGGTGCTTCTGGTAGTCGGGATAATATTTGAGAAATGTGCACCACAATCCTTATTTATTGTAATTTGTGTTTGTTTTTACCATTGGTTAATACGTAAATGTATTGTGGTGTAAATATCAATTTTCAATTTGATTTGTGCTGTAGTTAAAATGTAGTGGGGTAATCAAATTTCGTAGTAGCAATATAATTGCCCAATTTAATTTTGTGTATTTTTTCATTTTAACCCTTAAGCATAATTACTGATTTGGAATATTAAATAATGACCAAAGTAGGATTGATATTGAAATAAGTACAACTATTCAAATTAGGTCCATTAGAATTATGTAACACCTTGAATATTATGCCCAAAAAAAATTGATTAACTTATTTTCCTCTTGAAGTTTGGTGCCTAGTATTTGACTCCCTCCATCCTAATTATATAGTCTATATTGCTTTTTTGAGGTGTCCAAGTTATATAGTTCTATTTCTTTATTAAAAGTAAATTATTTTATTAATTTAACCTCATCTAATACTTAGCTAAAACTATAAATTTTAAGTTCTACTAATTAAATAAAGGTAAATTAGGAACACAAATTGTAAAATATATATGTCTAATACAATTCTTAATCAACGTGAACTAGCAGAGTGAACTATATAATTTGGACGAATGAAGTATTTGGTTAAGTAACTAGGGGCAAACATGGAAAAGAAAAAATAAATAGAAGTCCGATATAGCAACTATATTATCTTTTTGAGACATATAAAAATAGAATACTATAGTATCTTTTTGAGATGGTGGGAGTATATATTTTAATCAATAAAATTACAAAATAAGGTTGGATATTTCATGGACAAAAAAGTCACATTTTATACATCATCAAGTCACCCAACAAGTAATAATAAGTAAAGAAAACAAAGAACCGTTCTCTATAAAATTATGTCACATGTGAGACAACGAGTTTATAAAACAACTTACAATCTACTTATTTATTTAGGGTAATTTGCGCAAATGGACCATATCGTTTGCTAGTATTGCGGAAATGGACCCTATCATTTTTAACATGACGATTTCAACACTATCGTATGCTAATCCTTGCAAAATGGACCTTATTATCTAAATTTATCAATTTTTGGTTAAAATGACCCTTTTAACCTTATTTTCTTTTTTTCTAAAATATAATTCTTTTTAAACGTATTTTACTCTTAATTTCAAGTAAAATATAAATACAAATGTCATATTTTACTCTCATCTGTCCCACAAAGATAGTCTAACATTTTATTTTCGTCTATCCCACAAAGATAGGCCGTTTACTAAATTGAACATACATTTAATTTTTTTATTTTCATGTTTTATCCGTAATTAATCATGTTTTATCTCTAATTAATCATATGCAACAACTACCAATGTAGATCAATATTAATGATACAGAAGGTTATAAATAAAAAATATATGTAAAATTAATTGTCCGAACTATATTAATAATCATTTCTTAATTCGTGTGAAATTAACTAACCACATATCTTTGTGGGACAGAGTGAGTAATTAATTAATGTATCATATTAATATATCATGTTGATGTTTATATTGGTCATCACATGCTAGGGTGAAGAGATCGGAGCTTCCACTGGGGATTTCAAAAAATATTTCAATTAACTGAAAAATCAAAATATCATTTTTTTGTGGTGATGGGTAAGTAAAATTATGATCGTAGTTGAATATATGTACATCAAAATATAATTTTTTTTATATTTTACTTAAAATTAAAAGTAAAATAGTTTTAAAAAATTATATTTTAGAAAGAAAATAAGGTTAAAATGATCATTTTAATAAAAAATTGATAAATTTAGATAATAAGGTCCTTTTTGCAAGGATTAACATACGGTAGGGTCGAAATCGCCAAGCTAGAAACAAGATGGTCCATTTCCACAATACTGCAAATTATAGGGTCCATTTGCGCAAATTACCCTATTTATTTACAGCATTCACATTAATAATGTTAAATTAAATTATTAGTGAAATGGTTAATTAGTAATTTAAAAAAATAACTGCATTATTAATAATGTTAAAAAAAGTTATTAAAAGAATTATTATTTTTCTTAAAAAAAAGAATCATTTTTGTTTTTAAATCGATCGGCAGATCCAAAAAGAATGCTGCACGAAATGGCGTGCCTGTTTTGAGCCGCTATTTTCCACTATTGGATGGAATCCATTATCTCAATTAGAAAAAAGGAATAGTAGTAGCGGTTTTTAATTACTACTTTATTAATTTCAGAGCCTCATTGGGATCCCAAATGATTGCGCACCAACGTTTGGTATATCTTTAAGCACGTCTTTGATATTGACCCAAATCATTTCCTCCCACTAATTAATTATTTCTTGCACTTCCTCTCACATGTAAAAGAACGTAACTCACACGTGATGCTAAGCAACGAGTTTTCCCCACTCCGATCCTCAATGTTGTACATACCCTTTCAAGTCGAATTCACCTAGTTTCTAATCTCGGTTTTATTTTTACTTGACTATCACAGAGTCGAAACAGACACTGGACTCATTTGAAACAGACATTGGACTTGTTCAAATCTATTTTTCCTCTAGTCTCTATGGAAGTACAAGCATTTAAGTCCAAATTACCTAGTTTCCAAATCTATTTGGTTCATACCCACTTCGAACACAAAATTATAGTGAGACATTTTGACGCTTTCTGTGAATTAAGAAGAAAGACATATATATATATATATATAATGATTTGGAAATTGGCCACACACGCGGACACGTGCTTGTCACCATTATTGACTCCATCTTAAGCCATTGTTATTGGTTTATCAATTTAATTAATATACGCTAATTTTTGTCGTACTAGCTCGTGTATATAATATAATTAAGCACACAAGTGCTTTAGTTAGCTTTTGATTAAACAAACTCCACGCAGTATTTAGCTCATTCGTAATTAATTTCCCCCCAAAGTAATTAGTCGCAATTCTTTGCAGACTTTTGTACACATAAGACATTACCTAATTACCATAGCATTAGGTGGCATAATTACATGTAGAAAGAAGCGAATCAAAGGAAAGGGAATTGGAGGAAGATGCTGGGAATCAGGTGCGTGCATGTGCCGCTCCCCTTTCCCCTCTCTTTCTGTTACGAGATTCCTAATCATTATTGCTTGCTCTCGCACTAACACCTACATGTGACAGACGACCCCTCTCTTTAATTAATTACAAATCCCAATAGTTTATTATATGCAAAATAATTAACCCATTAGTCTATCTATTTATGCAACTTGGTTTTACTTTTTGATTTCACTGAATTAAAAGATCGTGATAGAGATATCGAGAAACATTCGCCACTGACAAATGTTTCCGGGCTCTGTTTGTTTATGTACCTGCTTGGTATTACTAATTTAGTTTACTCCAGTAAATTTAACCAAGACAAGAGGACTGTTTTTTTATTTTGTGAGGTTGTGGGGGTCACTGGGGGTAGTAAATGTAATGTTGTACAAGTGGGTCACTGCTAGAGTTTATGACCATGGTGGTTTTTCAAAAGCGTACATCGGGACTAAAAGAATGTCGATAATAAAATTATTGCTGATGTAGATTATAATTAGAGTTTCTCAAGTTTATTCAGTTACATGATGAGTCAGTATGCTCACTACACGTGTTAGTCGTCTATAAGATTTAAGATATTCAAACGCGCCAAAAACTTAAAAGTTCGTTATGTCAAAATTTTTATGCAACTAATGTCATGCAGGCTTATGATGAGTCTCTAGCAAGTGTGTTTCTCATGACTTCTACATAGTAGAGGGGCTTGTGTCCTCGACTTCATGGTGGCGCTTTTCTTCACAACGCCGCCTGCTTCATTTGGAAACAGTGCGAGATCATTAAAATGGAAATTAATTAGACGTGTTAAATGTATGTTCCAAAGAGGAGATGTTAGTAATCAAATGTGACTCCAGTTTGATTCAAGGCTTGGCCTACCGCATCTCTTTCAAATTCAGGTACCAAATTAAAGGAAACCCATGGACCACTGCTGGACGCCACCCCCTTCTTATTTCCTTTCCTCCGTAAAACAAGTAACGGTCTTTCCAGTACCGCATGAGATGGCTACGCTTTTCTCTGAATCCGTATAAACTGGCTTCTAGCTACAGCATTGTGGAAGTAATAATTTCAGTGTAATGTGTTGTATTTTGTGATGCACTACAAGTAGGTTTAAGAGAGAAATGAAGAAATATGGTCCAGACGTCCAGTCCAGTACTCCAGACTCCAGAAGCTCCCCCCACACACACGGCCACATGGGGCCAGATCAGCTTTCCCAATCTTTAGCATTTGCCCGTAGCTTACTCGGCAAGCTCTTTTCTTGCTAGCTTTGCCGTATTCACTTTTTTACTCTCAATTTTTTATCACCCCCCCTTTCACATTTTAACCCGAGCTTCGAATTGCAAGCCCTCTCCATGTTCCCTTCCCAAGTTATGATAGTTTATGGCTTTGAATCTCGAATCAGGTAAATAAAGAAGAGGAAAGAGAAATCTGGAACTTAAGATGCACAGGAACTGTGATTGGTATATGCAAGTACTATCAGAGAATTGCAGTGCAGAGAAATGGCAGGCACGAAAAATAGAAATAAGAACTACACATAGCTTTAAGAACTACACATAGCTTTAACGGTTTGGTTCTTCAATGTTTTGCCTAATAAGGGATTTAAATTCCATTTTATTGTAATAGAAGCTTCTCATTTACAGATTACTACTTGCAGATTATAGGTAAAAAAGGCTAGAAGGAAATTAAAGAGAGAACTAGCTTTACATTGAAGGAGAAGACTAAGAACGTGGACTGAATAGTATTGCTTCACTCGCTGTGGGCGGTTAGGCTGTAGCCTTTGCTAAGTGTAGTAATTAATCTTCATGCCTGGATGCTTGTAAAGAGTTTCCTATCTTCCTCATGGCTTTACTTGAACTGGAACCCACTCGTAGCGTCCTTTCAATGGCTCGTCTTTCACTATGTCATAGTTATACCTGCATTCATGTACAAACACCCAACATATTTTCCTTAGAGGCTGACATGTTAAGCAGATCAAGAACGTATGGGTGCTTGTACATTTCTGCGTGAAGAACGCGAGAGAGAGAGAGAGAGAGAGAGATTACTTGTCAGCAAACTGTTTTTGGAGGTCCTTTTCTGCGGCGGCGAAGAATTCTTCTATCTCCACTTCAGACGGCATCTTCTCCGCCACCGACCGGTGGCGAGAACTCACCTCGTGTGGCCTTGCCGTTGATTCCAGCTCGCCAGTCTCGTAATGGACCTCAGCAGATGGAATCATCTCCCTCCTAGAAGAAGAAACGTGAAATGGTGGTCGTCTTTGTGAAGAAGGAACAATATTCATAACCGGAAGTGAGAGAATGAAAGGGTGCGAGAAATTTTGAACGGAAAGAAATTAATAAAGGTTCAATGCATTTGGAGATTTAAATTTTGAATCGAAAAAACGTGTTGAGAACAAACGCATTTATATTGGAAATTAATATATACCTCTCACTGCAATCCACCAAATCCCCAGTTGATGTTGCAATCTCTTCCGCACTCATTCCATTCTCCTGTACCAGAGAGGAAAAAAATAAAAAATCAAGAATCAAAATTGAAACCTCAAAAAGCAATTAAAACGAGGGAGACAAACATGAATATTAAAATCCATTAATTTTTCCATCGGAGTAAAAGTGATAGAGGCTGTAAGATCGAATTGAATTCTTTCAGAATACCTCCAGATCTAGGAATTTAAAACTCTCTTTATCCATCTCACTCAATCCATTACTGGAGCAACAAGATACAAAAACTTGATTAGAGCTAATGCTGGCGCATGATAGACTTTCAGAATTCACCGCTGAAGCTGAATTATCCGGCGTCACGATGGCTAGACGCGGAGATTT
>CAVNYN010202931.1:0-19941 GCA_963692815.1 Nyctanthes arbor-tristis | reverse complement strand
GAAACACTGTAATGGTGGTCATAAGGCACTTCTTGAAGATAAGGCACAGCTGGTTGAGCCTCAAGGTGTAATATTATACTGTTTTACGCAGATGACTCGTTTGTTGAGGTGCACGAGGAGTGAGCTTGATTTAATCTGTTTATATCAAGATAGAGTGATAAAATTTAGGGATTCCACAAGTTTAATTTCTTTATGTAGAAATACATTTTTCCACGACTCATAAAAGTTCAGCACTCTCCGGCTTCAAACTTCATAAACCAAGCAACACAAACTTGTACAATTATATCTTGTCGGGCTATATGATAGTATTTCTTTCAGTCTCCCATTCCTAGTTTAATAAACTTCCCTAATTTTTGAGTTCAAGACCTGATGAGCACTAACATTGTAAAAAAAGTACAATTAAAAAATTACATTGATTTACAGACTAAGTAATAATATTGATCATCATCTGAACCTGAGGTGTTGGAGATGGAGGAGCTGCATCCACAGGAGAAAGTGAGCTGGCTTTACTAGCCACCTTGCATAAAGCCAATGAGCTATCTCTTTGGTAGTTTGAATTAGTTGATCCCAGAATCTCCAAGAGCAATTCCAATCCTGAATGAACAATGGACATTGTATATATTTCAGGAGGCCAGCTGATGGAAATAGAAGCAACATTGACTTCTTAGAGAAACTTGACAAATAATATACCATTGTTATCAACAAATATTGTCTTTTGATCATCTGGAGAACAGAGATGAGCAAGGGCCAGGGCCACTCGTCTTTGAACAACTTTCTCTCCAACACGCATCATGTACAACAAATGACTCAAAACCTAACAGGATCAGTATACCAAGCAATCAGCTGGAGACATTGTTTGTTACTCTAATTTCTTGTATACTATAATCGTTCTCTGAAAATATACGCTCTTAACCATGCACTTAACACAAGAGTGCTCAACAAATAACAAGTCAACTTCTGATATTTCATTAAAACTTAAATAATAATACCTTTATAGCATACTATTGCTGGTATCTAGTTATCATTTATGGAATAACTGCAAGCTTATATTCAATATTTATAATTTTACCCAGGAAACAGAAGTATTGGTACTTGAAACAGCTATGAATTTGCGTGTTCATATAATTATATGCAGCAAATATACTCACTCGTCCATGAATCTTCTCTTCAAGCCGTTTCAATGTCTTCGCAACACAATCCCTGGTTGGCTGCAGCAAAAAGAATGAGGGTAATTTCTCTCATCCACAGCTGAATACAAATTAAGCAATCAAATGAGCATACAGCATATCTGTTACAAGCACCTGGACAATAAATTCACCATCTTGAAGTTTCTGAACACCTCCTACCCTGATAAGATCTGCAACATTATCCTAGAGAAGAGAACAAGAAAACAAAAATTATGATACAAAAGTTCAACTGGACAAGATAAAGCTAAAATTATGACTAATAACATACAGAACATATACCTCATTGTCCGCCAGCCCGTAAAGAGCAAATGCAGCATTATGTTGCAGTGAACCATTTTTGGAATCAAGAAGTTTCAGCAACGGCAATACTCCACCACCGTGAGCAATACCAGCTTGGTTGTGTGTATCCTATAAAAGGAAAATGGGCACCACAATCATCCACCAAATAATTATTTTCTCATAAGAGGTTGAATTTCAAAAAGGAAAGACTACAACCAATACACCTCATGAGAGAACAATACATATAATTTTTCCAAAAGCAAAATTGAGGACATGGAATCCACACATGTTCATGCACCAATAAAAGCTTATGAGAAGATATTTAAAAATGGAAAAAGAATAGCAATAAACTAAGCTTGCCCAATATTCTCAGCTATAAATGAAATACCAGAAAGATATCGTTCCAAAGGAGTTTATGAACTTTGCAAAGTGCTGAAGTAGTATTTAGCTTTGAATCAAAAATAACTTCTATTTTCTGGTGCCAGAAATCGTTGTTGTACTGTGCTCTCTGAATCATGGATTAATCAAATTGAAAATAAGCAAGCAGCAGCAAATTGATACTTCTAAAAATAAAAGAAAATGAAATCAATTATTATATGCATATACAAAAATGAAATAAGTGTAGTCATAGCTAGTAGTACATTTTACTTTTTGTTTGATTCTCATTATTACGAATGAATTAAAATGAGAAATTATAATGAGGTGAAATGAGTGGTGGAGATTTGATAAAAGTTTGAAATGTGTGGTTGTAATTGGATAGTTGTCACATTAGTGGTCAAGTAATAGGTGAAATTAGAACATTGATGTATATAATGAGAATCAAACAAGTGGTTAGCCATCGTGCCAATTATAAGCCTGTGACAATGATATGTCTCGTGATTCGTGTCAATATCCAAAGCGCTCATTGACAAACGCAACCAAAAGAAATAACACTTTATAGTGGTAAATATTTAGAAAATACCAGAAACACCCAGAAATACATATATCACAAGGTTACTAAAAATATAAGACAAAGGTCTCCCAACAGAACATGTAAACTTAAAATATAGTGGTTAACATTGTACTCACAACGCTCAAAAAAAATTAGCCATCAGTACCTGAGCTAATCTCCCGAGTGCAAATGCTGACATTTCTCTTAACTGAGCATCTTGTGATTGAAGCATATCAATTAGGGGCCGGACAGCACCTCTTTGGACAATGTGAACCTAGCAACACATCATCCAAAATTGCAATAGGAATCAGAAGTTATGAACGACATTTTGAATAGTGAAGTTGCAAGTTCAAAACTTCACTTGATGCCCATAGAATTGAAAAGTTAAATGGCTGAAATATTATCAACCACCTTACAGTCTGAATCAGTCGCAGCAAATTGCCCAAGCAGCAAAGCAGCTTCTCTTTGGCTCTCCGAACAACGGGAACTGTCATCCAAATTAGAAACAGGATTGTCAAGTTGGTGAACGGAAAAGCAGAATCCAGAATGAATAATAATTGAGACTGACTTCCTGAAACAGCTAGTACTTAGTCACAAATAGGAGGACTGCTAAGGGCTTTTCACTTATGCATTCGTACCAACCCCACCTTCACTCATGTATGGTTCCATGTAAGTTAACAACGAGCAAAATGTGTAAAATCTGCTTCCTTATATCCAAAATGGGTCGAATCTAGTTCCTTATATCAAAACTCAAACTCACATGGATCAACTCAACAAAGTACTGTTTCCTGACAGGAGTGAAGTTTTCTTCATCCTCACTAAGTTAAAGAAAGTTTTTTGTACCATACAGATAGAGCAGTTTTCCTATTCAAACTAAAACAAAATAAAAATCCACAAGCTCTTGTCTTACTGGTTATGAATGCTAGAAGTTCAAACAGAGAACTTGAAGAAAACAGAACAGTTATAGAATTGGTCAAATTGGTTAAAAATTTTGAGAAAAAAGACTACTACAACAAGGAAATGGAAGAATGTATACATACTAGGATTATCTAAGTGGCAATTGGAGAGTGAGAGGACTTGTGGGATTGAGAGAAAACAAGATTACAATATATAAGCTCAACACCGTTCACTCAACATAAAGTTGAAGGTAATAAAAAATGGTAGAGATCGCAACTATATTGGAAACACAGTAAGGAAAAATTTGGCAGCTGACCACCAGTTACCAATAACATAAAGCATCATAAGTTGGACGCATACAAAAATTCAGAGCTTGTTCTTTGGAGCTTTATCAAAATAAGAAATTTATCAAATCAATATCAACCACATATTCTCCACAAAAAACAAATTTGCACACTTTCCAATAATCTTTCTTTACATCCTCACCACACATTCTCCTATAAATCAAACTCTCCTTTACCATAAAGCTCCCAAGAACAAGCTCTCAGCATAGTTCCTCTTCTTTCACAAATTTGTTATGTGTCACTAACTTGACAAAGAGAATGATGTCTAATTCCCGGACTGTCAACTTATTTAATATGTGCACGGCATTAAGAGGAGAGGTGGCCTAGGGAAAATGTAGACAAAAGATAAAGAGATACCTAAGTAACCCAATGACAGGTTGTAAAGCTCCAGCAGCAAGGACTTCTTTCTTAATGTTTGGAGATGAGTGGACCAGATTCCCAATAACACCTACCTGAAATTTGACATTATTAGTAATCTATCAGCAAACAAAATTAGACGCAAATCCAATTAAATACAAAAAAGCCGAAAGAGAAGAATATTTTTTAACTACCGCTTCATAGTGTATCGCAGTATCTTCAGACCTCAGCATTAGTATAAGAGTTGGTAGAGCATTGCAATCGATAATCTGCAATTAGTAACCAATGTTATATCCAGGAAGAGAGAGAGAGAGAGAGAGAGAGAGAGAGTAATTTGTAAATCAATGAACCTGATTCTTGTTCTCGTCATTTTTAAAGGCAAGTGTTCGAAGAGCTCCAGCCGCTGCTCTCTGCACCTTTGCATCCATGAAGTCGAGCAATTCAACAAGAGGAGGGATACCACCCTCAATCCTGAATTACAGCTAGATCTTAAATTCCTGCATATTATTTCACATGCAACGTCCTGGCAAATAAAAAATAACAAGAAAGGAAGAAACCCAACCTAACACGAGTTTTAATGCTGCTATTCTCATGAGCAAGATTAGTAATTGCATCAGCTGCTCTCCGAATAACACCATTTATTGCCCTAGAGTTCGGACTATCCCCGTGTCGCTTTAACAGATCCACAAGATGAGGTAGAGCTCCAGCATCGACAATGAGTTGTTGATGCTCTGGCTGTAAAACAGACAAGGTGTAGCAATTTTATATATTAAACAGTGAAGTGAACATAAAGTATGGATTACACATGAACAAAGTAACTTTTAGTGCCCCCTTCACCAATCTAAGATGTTTGGACAAAGTTTTCTAGGTAATAAAGATATGTATGAAATGTGCTGCATGAGTGTGTGTTGCTTTATGAACTTGTTTAGTCTCTACTAAGACATTACTATATATTTGCATACGACTTCCTATCTATATTTGCAGATAAAAACAGCAAGTGAATCACTGATATACAAGATACTAAAAGACAAGTTAACAGTAGTACAATTCTCAAATCTCCTACTCTGTTGAAATCTAAAGAGGCATTGCCACAAATCTGTGCAATTACTTGCTTAAGAAAAATATTGGGTTACAGACAAACATGGTGTCTATAAGGATATTATTGTAGCCATAATAATCTTAATAAAACGTTCTACAAATAGTTGCAAGTGCTGCAACCAAAAAGTTCCTATTCCCGCTAGTTCTAGCTGCAAAATATTCTGAAAAAAACAAATAACTACCAATAACACTAGTTAAGTAATTTACTTTAATTGCAAGAAGTCCAAGCGTGAAGGCGCTCCCCTTCTCGACTTCGTGTTCATAGGGCATCAGGTCAGTGTCCCCCTCTGTAGCCGGCAGCGGAGCCTGTAGATGCGTTACCAATGCCGGAACTGCTCCACAATCCACAATAACATTCACAATTTCCTCTGGCACCACATGCACAATCAATTCCCCCGCAGATCAACACTTAGACACTTCGTAAACATTACAAATACATATTTTACAGAATATTACAGAACATAATTAATTGTACCGTTCTTTGCTAGTTCAGAGAGAACGTGGATGGCGCGTTTAGCAGACGCGCGATCCGCCTCGTTGGGCAAGACCGCCGACTCAAGGATCTCGACTTGTGCACGAATTTCATACATCAGATCTCGTTGTGCAGCACGAGGAGAAAGCGAAATCGAATCGTCACGAACGACTTTTAACCGATCTTCTTTAAATTCCTCGGCCGGCTTTCTCTTCAAGCTTTTCCGAGATGAGGACGAGCTCGACAATAATTGCTCGTGTCGCCTCCCGGAGTTCTTCTGGTTCTCCATGGGAGATAGATACGCAGAGAGCAAGATAGAGAGAGAGAGAGAGGGAAGGAGAGAGGAGGAAATGCCTTTTGTCTGTGGGAGGGAGAGAGCGAGTGTGTGTGCGTGTGAAGTATGTGTAGGGGTAGTATGGGAAATGACAAGTTGTGAAATTTGTGCATTTATTTGTGGGGGCTTTTGGCGCACGGCTTTTGGGTAAAACCCGCCTGTAGATAACTTTTTTGAATTTTTTTGTCTCCCGCGTTGCCAAATAAAATATTATTAGTACACTAATTAAAAAATTTACTAATTAATTTTAACAATTGTTAATATTCTTGTTCTTGTTTTTTTTTAAAAAAAAAAAGGTTAAGTATTCTACCTAATTAAGACAAACAGTAAATCAAACTATTTATGGTTGAATTTTTTTTGCCTCCCGCGTTCCCAAATAAATTATAGTACACTAATTAAAAAAATTAATTAATTTAAATAATTAAGTCAATATTCTTTTTCTTTTTTTAAAAAAAAAAGAGTTAATATTCTACCTAATTAAGACAAACGGGAAGTCAAACTATATATCGAATGAGAAAAACTTATTGATCAAAGGTTAAAAGTTAGACCCAAATTGAATAAAAAGTATTTACTCAAAGAGGTTTCAGTGTAAAATTAAAATTTAGAATATCGTTCCCCCACAGTAAATCCAACTATAGGGTTAATTTTATAACTAGAACTAAAATAATGGAGACTTGAGAAAGAAATAGGAAACAATTTTGAGTGATTCCAATTATCTTCTTCCAATCTATAGTATAGCTAACAACTTTAGCGCACTACAAACAAATGAATTCCGGGTGCTCATTGTTATGAATGGAAATATAGAATATCTATTATGGTGTAACTAACGAGAAATATAACCAAACATGAATTAAATAAATATAACTAAAGATATATAACAAAGGAAACTCATATGGCCAATGGCTCAAACATAGGAAAAAATAATTCACTAACAATGTAATCCATCAATAAATGAACTTCTAGAATTACAGTACCATTGTATATTAGTTATCCTAGATGCTTGCATGCGTAAGACCAGTCGAGCATTACTCCTTTTATTCTTCCATTACCAGTACAAATCAAAACCCAACTCTAGGCAAATATATATATATATATACAGTTTCTAACTCGCGATCTTGATGTTGAAAGCAACTAACACAATTATAAAAATAATTCCCTAACAATGTAATCCATCAATAAATGAAGTTCAAAAAATACAATACCACAGTAAATTAATTGTCCTAAATGGCTGCATGCACAAGTTTATTAATCGAATGAAGCTTTTGCCTTTCATTCTTCTAGCCCTTACTTAAGTGGTACAAACAGAAATCCAAACTTAAGCAAAGAATAATTTACAACTCAAAATCCTGAGCTTGAAATCAAACCATAAAATGAAATTAAAAAAAAAAAAAAACCAAGCAACACAATTGAAAGACAAAACAAGCTCATTCTTAAATTACAGAGTCCTGAAAAGAGAAAAGAAAAAAATTACAGTAATCTACCACTAGCGGCAAACATATTCAATTTCTAGTAATCACATCTCAATTATAAATTTGTCAAGTAAGGCAACCATAATAGGCACAAATCATAGAAACAAATAGAGAAAAGTGAAGCTATTCGTGGAACTAATTAAGGAATAATCTAAGCATCACATTCTTTACCAAACACAGAAATAAGGCTAAAAAAACAATATGAATAGAACTCAATAGATCAGAAAATTAAGGCAAAATGGAAAGTTGAAGTAAAAGGAGGAAGGAATTTACATAAAGTGCACCTGAAGGAATAGTTAATGGAGGTGATGCTCAACTGCAGTAAAATTTGCAAGCCATGGGAGATTTTAATCCGTTGACTTTAAACTCATATTCCTATTAACATAGTCTAGGTACTCTTGTTAATGATCAACAGACGAGTTGCTAAGAATGGTAGCTCATATCTCCGAGAATAAGCATATAAATTATCAAGAACCATAGAAATTCTGAAGATTAAACCCGAATTTCAAATTCTCATCTAAACTTAAAGATTGTGCATTAGAAGTCACAAATCTCCAGTTCAGTGTAAAGTCAATTTGAGATTCCTCGCTGGATAAGAAATAGCTGAGAAGGAAATCCACATTATAGGAAATAAAGTTAATTTTCATTTCTAAATGTAGTGGGATTAAAATGCAGCGGGAGAATGAAATTTTGTAGTAGAAATATAATTGTCCTATATTAAAAAGGGAAATGAGAGAGAAACTTTTAATTTCTTATTTCACTCCATTTATTTTCCTAATTTACACTAATGCTGATATTTAATATTAGTTAGTTTATTTTTTTATTACTAATTACTTTAATTTCACTCTCTGTGTCTATTGTTTTTTCCTTTTTTTTAAAAAAAAAAACTCGGCACAATTTATGAATAAATTATTATTTAATATTTTATTAAATCATAATTTTATACGTTACATTATTTTGCAAATTCTTTTCATATATTGCGCATGTCACAATTTAATAAAACATATACGCGCACATACTCAATCAATTGGTCACTCTAGAAAGAGTAGAACTTAAAAAGAGATAAGGGAATGTGATTGTTGTTAAAATTATCCCACAAGTGTATGGGATCAATACAAGTAACATAAGTGATGAATCGAATCTCCTAACCACAAAGATCGGTAATTAAAAATTCCCTTTAACTAAGCACTTTTGACAAATAACACAAATAAGCAAACACACAATTAAGTTCTGCGTTGCAATTCAAAGAAATAAATAAAATTATGTAAGATAATTTAAAAGCAATAATTAATATGAATTAAACGACTTCAGATGATTAAAACACTAGGATCCCCGAATCACCATTGTTTCCACAATCAATCTTTAGCAATCGCCCTCACACGTTCTAGTTCAAGGCTGAAAATCAATAATCATAATTTATTCGAAAGCCTCTCTCGATGGTCATCCCAATATATGCCCATATGTGAGACTAATTATCTCTAATTAACCTTCGAACATAAGACATGCATTCATTTACTTTGATTATTATTTAACGATTTCACAGAGCATAATAGTATCTTTAGCTATGTTGTTCACTATCACGTGCTAAAATCATGAGGAATCTCTCCAAAACAATATGAATCACAAAGCTCAATTCAATGGTAATCAAACATCAAATTCGAATAAATGTATAATGAACAATCAACCCAACAAACAAGAACAATAGCGATAACTAAATACTATAAATTAATCATTAAAACGGGATTTCATCATGAACCATAGTTCAATAGTTTAATGTTGCATGTTATTGCTAGACAACACAACAAGAAAAATTGAATTCATAAAGAAAGAAAATAGAAAGATAGAACCCTGGATCTTCAATCGCTTCCAACTCATATCTCCAACTCCTCCTTGTGTGTTCTCCTCCTCTCTTTTGTTATTCTTCTTTCTTTTATAAGTGTAGACGCTTTAGAATACCTAAAATCTCGAAAACGGGCCGAAAACGCGTAAAGTCACAAGTTCCACTATGGCCGGCGGCTACCCGAGAAGTGCTTGCTGTCGTAAGGCCGCGGGCAAGAGAGATTTTAACAGCCCACGGCTAGGCCCCAGTTTGCTTGTCGCGGTCAACCTACGGCATACTTTCAGCGTGCGCGATTCAGTCCCTGATTTGACTTTTTCTTTCAGCAAAGGTCCTTTTCAGTATTTTTTTCATTTATTCCAGTGAAAAACTTCTTGAACGCTTCACAAAGGTCCTCAAACTCCTCAAACATGACCCAAATAGTCTCTTTTAAGTTCTCTTAAAGTGCAATCTAGTCCTCAAACTTGTTGACATTGATCTTTTCATCCCAACCTCTCGAGTCATTACACATTGATAGTACATTTTGAACGTGAAGCCTCATTTTGGTTCAAAAATCATGATTTTCACTTGGAACCACTCAAATTTGAGCTTTTCAGCTATATGACGCATATTCACACAAACTAGGCAGAAATCTGCTCAATTACATATAAAATTGAATAAGTTAAGAGAAGTATTTTACATATAAAATACACTCGTCAAACTCCCCCAAACTTAACCTTTGATCATCCCGAGCATAAAATTTACCCAAATCATATTCAACAACAGAAAATAAAAATTTGCCACATAACACAAAATAAAAGACTTGCCGACATCTTAACCTATGTCATCAATGATTGTCACGGAACATTGTGACCAATAGTGAACTTTTCCAATGCTTGACAAAAGAATAGGCACAATCACATCCACAATCATACATCTCTAGTTGGGCAACCCAAACCACAGTAGTCAAATAAGTTCTCACCTTCTTGTGAGAAGTACACATCTCTCGAACTTATTTTCTTCTTCTTACGCCCTCTCTCCCCCCCCATTTTTTTCAATAAAGGTATATGCTATAAGATATAATTTCTTACCTCTCAAGGAAGTACCAAGTTAGTTTAGGCCTTGCCATAAAAACACTAGCTTAGTCAATAAGGATTCTCCTACTATTTGAAGGCCCCAACTTTCCCAACATCTACCAAGTAGTCAAATCTACTAGCCATCTACATCCCCAAAATTCGAGGTATAGTCTTGCTTTTATGATTCTCCCCCGTTTTCTTCCATTTTTTCCTTCCTTCTTCTTTGAATCACTAACTCCTTTTTTTGGTTTTTTCCCCCTTTTTCCCTGAGATTTCTTTTTTTTTTCTTAATAGTCTCATATGTTTTATGTGTAATCCATCTTTTCACTAGGCTTTCTATACGACCCTTATAGTGAGCTTTAGGCGGATGACTCCCGGTTCAGTTGACCCAAGGCACCAGGTTTAAAGAACCCATATGGACTTAATTACTCGAGTCATACAGGCTTTGAAGAGTGGTAAAGACACATTAAGGGCATTCTTTTCTCTCTATGTTTTTCTTTCTCCGAACCTAATCTATGTAAGACTTAAAACAGGTATGAGACCGCTAGCATCTAGTCATTGTCTAGCTTCTATTGGTTAGCCAAAACCACTGCACACAAAATTTTCAACATGCACGGAATTCACACCAACCTTACTAGTATCCTCAAGGCCCAACCTCCCCCAAACTTAGACTTAAATAGGATTTCAAAAATGAGAACAAAGAAAGGGCAAAGTATTCTAGTTCTTCAATTGGACTAATATCTATATCATTCACCCAACCAAAGCGTAGATTATGGTGACTTATACCAACTAAAGAACATGTCAAATACGAAAAAAGCAGCTCTCAACAAATTTAATTCATGTAGCAATGTCCCATTACAAATTATAAACAACATAAGTTTCAAGTTTCTGTCCAACCGGCCAGCAAGGCAAAATGATAAACTAGAAAAATTTCACAATTTTTTCTTAAAATTTTTCTTCCTTTTTTTCACTATTTCCACTGATCAAAGTCATCAAAGATTAATAATAACACAATAAAACTCCAAATTAACAATAAACACCCTAAAAAAACAAAAACCAAATTAGTTAAGTGAATATGGTTACATTCCAATAGTCAATACCACCAACATAATCATCAATTGTCAAATTAAGTTACAATCCTCCCCTAAACTTAAAAATTTACATTATCCCAATGTAAGGGAAGACAAAAGAATGATATGACCCGATAAAGCATGTTTGGCCCAATGTTTGCTCTGATAGAAGATCACATCTCAGGAGAAGATAGGGGTGTCTATGGCTGCAGAAGGCGTGCTACCATGTCCATTACCTCTTGCTGCTCTCGTGCCCTATCTTTTCTTCTTTCCCTTTTTTTTTTAAAATTTTCACGACCCATGCATAAAATAAGTTCCATGAAAGTAATGAGTCTTCTCACTAGGTTTAACATTGTGCTAGAAATTATGATTAATGATATGATAAAAATAATCATAAAATTAAAAATAAACGTGCCTAAAACTAATGCAATCCTAAGACTTAAATGCAATGTAAAAATCAAAATCAAATAAAAGAAAAGGGATAGAGAATGGGTAGCCTCCCATTAAGCGTTTATTTATAGTCATTAGCTTAACTGTCTAGCCATTCACTTCAAGGAACTTTAAATGACGCTCTTGACAACTTGACAAACATGCCAAAGTTGTCTTTGAATCCATTCATGTTGAAGCTCCAGAATTTGATGTTGCCCTTCTCACAGTCGTATGACTTGATTTGATCATCCGACTTGAATTTAAGTATGTACACTTCAACCAATTCATCAGATCCAATGATGGAATCAGTTGAACCATCAAATTTGTAATGGGACTCATTAATGACTTCAATTTCATTGCTCATCACTTCTTCATATTCAATAACTGAAATCACATTCTTCCCCTCAACTTGGTCTTTTTTATAGATGGTCTGTTGTCCTTTTCTATCTCTTCCACCGTGGCACAGGCTAATTCAATTACTTCGTGACTTTCCTTAGCCCACTTCTTCACCTCACTTTCAGCAAACCTGAGGTAATCAAATGTAAGTTCTAAAAATTTATTAAGGTCGTCTAACGGTGGTTCCCATTGACTGGTGTAGTTGAATTGTTGATAAGTTGAATGAGTTCGGAAGAGCACACGTCGAATATGTCCATTCTGCTTCAACGGGCATAACTAATGACATGGGCACCCGGTACTCATCGACTCCAGCAAGTTCTAAACATTCACACATTTTACCCCTTTGCTCATTGAGGAATTTAGCAAGAGGCTCTCTTCCTCATCGATGTCCCTAAAGTCTTGATACCCTGCTATATTGTTGATTTCCTAATCTTTCTTCGCTTCCTGATAGCAATAAAATAAAGAAAAAGAAGTGGATTAACTGGAAAATTTAAGAGAAAAAATAAAATAAAAATAAAGCTAAAATCAACTAAAGCAAAAAAAAAAAAAAACCAAGTAGAAAATTCAGTCCCTGGCAATGGCGCCAAAAACTTGTTGTCAAAATTATCCCACAAGTGTATGGGGTCAAAACAAGTAATATAAGTGATGAATTGAGTATCATACCCACAATGATCGGTAATTAAAAATTCACTTTAACTAAACCCTTTTGACAAATAACACAAATAAGTAAACACACAATTAAGTTCTGCGTTGCAATTCAAAGAAATAAATAAAATTAAAAGCAAGAATTAATATGAATTAAACGACTTAAGATGATTAAAACACTAGGATCTTCGAATCCACCACTGTTTCCACAATCAATCTTTAGCAATCACCCTCACACGTTCTAGTCCAGGGCTGAAAATCAATAATCTTAATTTACTCAAAAGCCTCTCTCGATGGTCATCACAATCTATGCCTATATGCGAGACCAATTATCTCTAATTAACCTTCAAATATAAGACATGTATTCATTCACTTTGATTATTATTTAACGATTTCACAGAGATAATAGTATCTCTAATTATTATAGGACCCTATGTTGTTCACTATCACGTGCGAAAATCATGAGAAATCTCTCCAAAACAATATGAATCACAAAGCTCAATTTAATGGTAATCAAACATCATATTCGAATAAGTGTATAATGAACAATCAACCCAACAAATAAGAACAATAATGAGAACTAAATACTATAAATTAATCATGAAAGTGGGATTTCATCATGAACCCTTGTTCAATGGTTTAGCCTAGCATGTTATTGCTAGGCAAGACAACAAGAAAAGATGAATTCATAAAGAAAGGAAATAGAAAGATAGAACCTTGGATCTTCAATCGCTTCCAACTCATATCTCCAACTCCTCTTTGTGTATTCTCCTTCTCTCTTATGTTATTCTTTGTTCCTTTATAAGTGTAGACGCTATAGAATACTCAAAATCTCGAAAACGGGCTGAAAACGCATGAAGTCACAAGTTCCGCTATGGTCCGTGGCAATAGAGATTTTATCAGCCCGCGGCTAGCCCACGGTTTGCTTGCCGCGGCTAACCCGCGGCCTACTTTCAGCATGACTGATTCAGTCACCGATTTAACTTTTTATTTCAGCAAAGGTACTTTTCAACATTTTTCTTCATTTATACCAGTCCAAAACTTCTCAAACACTTCACAAAGGTCTTCGAACGCCTCAAACATGACATAAATAGTCTCTTTTAAGTTATCTCAAAGTGCAATCTAGTCTTCGAACTTGTTGACATTGATCTTTTCACCATAAACTCTATAGTCATCACACCTTGATACTATATTTTGAATGTAAAGGTTCAATTTGGTTCAAAAATCATCATTTTCACTTGACATCCCCCAATTTGAGATTTTCACATATATGACCCATATTCACATAAATTAGGCAGCAATATGCTCAATTACATATAAAATTGAATAAGTTAAGATGATTATTTTGCATATAAAATACACTCATCAGTGATATTAGATTAGCTTTTTTTCTTTGGCGTACTTGATGTATCATGACCCATTCAAAATTCAATTTATCAGTTTATTACTCTTACGATAATAGAGATGGATGGTCATAGACCCAATTTTATTCTTTTCTTTACAGTATTGTCACTTATCTCTACAAAGTTTACTGTATCATTATTATTAATTATTTCAAATACATGTACATATATTTCACCATTTACATAAGACTTCTAGCATTACGGAATCTTCAATCTTGGATATTAATTTGAGGCAGATACCCTTTGAACTTCTGAAAGTTCACAAAAAGGAAGGGGAAAAAAGGAAAAAAATAGAAAAAGGGTTTCCCATTAATTTATATTTGAGCCAATTAATTTGATTTAATCAAAACTTGAAATATACCAACCTTAAATCAAAGTATATAAATTTAAAATCCAACGTGGCCTAGAGTCCACGCAAATTGAACGCCATTTTTTCTTACTAAGTACATCATCGCATTCGTTTCATTGCCAAGTAATAAATCAAGCTACCGAATTGGTAGCTAGAATATGGCTAGCAATGATCATTCCATGATAAATCACAAAGGTTAAATAATAACCGGATTGAAAACAAAACCTGGCTACACCACTGTAGGATAAGATATCATCTACCCTATTTCGTAAAATATTTCGTGAAGACTTTCCTTATAAATAGTAAGACTTGAGATATATCTATGATCTTAGATTAATCGCCTAACATCAAGTTTATTGGAGCATCTATAATGATTGTGTTAATTTTAGCTATCTACATAAAAAAGAGCATGCAATTTTAGTGATTGCTAAATGAAACATAGGTATGTTAATTTTAACAATTTCTTATCAATCACATTGTTAGCTGTCAAAGTTTATTAAGCTTAAATGGATTACACTATTATCAAAAGTTATTGGTCAAACATTATCAAATAAATAAAAAAGAATTTTTTATAGATAAAAGTGTCAACTCTAAGTGTTAAAATTGTTGTTAAAATTAATAATAATTTTAACACTATAAGCCAAAAAAGATTCTTTTAACAATGGTATTAACATCTCCAATGTACCACTAGTTTTGACTAGGCCTGGGCGTTTGGGTTTCAGGTTCAGGTATTACACTGACCAAACCCGGACCAGATATTTCGGGTCAGGTTCGGTCTTGAAAATGGCAAGCCCATTCAGGTTCGGTCTCAGTTCGGATTCGAGTAAGACTTCTGGTTTTATTCGGGTTTTTCGGATATCTAGCGCATATTATATAAACGCATAAACGAAAAAAGAAACACTTAAATGGATAAGAAGAACAAAAAATTTTAAGCAAATATAATTCACTTAAATGAAAATAATAATAATTAGATACTAATATAATAAAGTTAACAATTAAAAACTAGTGTTGGGCTAATTTGCTTTATTTATATTCTTTTGGGGTGGCTTTATTTATATTCTAATTTTATAGGTTTATAGGTTTACGATAAACTTGCAGTGTTGTCAAGTAATTAATTAAAAATAATTTATCTTATACAAAACACATAGTGTATATATAAAAATGAGTAAAATCTTCATAGAAAAAGAAAAATTCACATCTTTTACAAAAATCTTGAGTTTTGTTTTATGTGTGTGAAGGAGACGAGTAGAGTGAAAATGTGATTGTGAAATGAAGGAGATAGTTTTGTGGATTGTGAGAATTAAATAGAAATTTGAATTTAAAAATTTTGAAAGTAAAAAAAAAATGCTCAGGTATTTTTGGGCTTTTCGAATTTTAACTCATGCCCAAAGCCTGTCCAAACCCATTTGGTTTCGGGTTTGGGTACCCGTTCGGGCATAATTTTTATTCACTACTCGTTCGGATTTGGGTATATTCGGGTCAGGTTCGAGTAACCCGTTCGGGCTCAGGTTTTTTGCCCAGGCCTGGTTTTGACATGTAATTAATAAAAATCTCTAATAACTTTTATTTAACATCTCCATTGTAAATACGCTTATAAGTTATAATATGCAGAATAGACAATAGTTTCCTAATTTTTGATGCTCAAGATCAATTCATTCATCAAACAATGAACGTGGATGGATAAAAAATGAGATAGACCTTGAATTGCAGTCCGGTTATGAAACCCAGCCTGGGTTCTTTACGAAACCCAGTCTCCAATCACTACTGACACCTCACTTGACACACACTACAAGTCAGCATATCATTAGTTCTTGGACTCCGTAAAGAACCCAACCATGGTTCCTTAGAAAATTCCCCCTGAATTGTCCTTTTTGCAACTCTATCTTCCATACACTGATATTTTAAGCGCCCTAACTGCCTATACACCATAGAGGCTTTTTCTTGCAACTTATGTTTTGTTTTTCTATATTTTCAACTCTAAGATTTTTTGCCTCCATTAGAGCATTTCTAATGTTGGGGAAAAAAGTTAAGGAAAAAAACCCAAAGTGAAAAAAAATGAATGGGGAAAAAACATAGTCACAAATAGTGTAGAGGAAAATTTGAGTGGAAAACACATTTGACAACATTTGATTGGTTGTTTTAGATTTTGCTGGCAAAAAGTGAGGGGGGAATTGAGCACAAAAGGAGGCCTTCGAATCCCCTGCACATATAGGTTTTTCCACCCTTTAAGCCGTACAATATTGGGAATGCTCTTAGGCAGGGCACTTTGCATCTTTGGGCAAGATGGGGTAAAAAAATAAAATCAAGTACTCTAGAAGTATCTTAAGTAGGGTATCTTAGATCATAAATAACACATATGTAGGATTTGGGGCCCATTTTAATAATAAATTGAGGCCCTTAAATCCATATGTGGGCTTTTGATTGGTGTATGATGTTAGAGTATGATACTCTTAGAGTACTAACTTATTCAGGTGTGATATTGTCCTTGGGACAAGCTTATGTTAATTTTGCTTTCACCAAGCATGTTTGCATGCTAAGCAGCCGAGAGAGAAAGGGACTCGCCCCTCTGGGCTAGGGTCTTATCTTCAAGTTCACTTCAAGGGGATCTGAGGATTTCTAAAGACGATATGGATCAACATTCAATGGTTTATTACATCTTAATAAACGTACTTCTATAAAATTCTATTGATATTTTTTTAAATTACGAAGTACAATATTCATTATAAACAGCACAAGTTTAAGTGACTGTTTGATTCTCATTATTCACATTAAATTATAATGAGAAATTATAATGAGGTGAATTGAGTATGTAGATTTAATGAAAATTTGAAATTTATAGTTATAAATGAATAGTTATCAAATTAGCCGTCAAATCTATAGTAAAAAGAGAATCAAACAAGCTCTAAATATATTTACATCTTAATAAAGCGCAACTTAAAAGTATATACATACTAATATAATAGCTAGAAAGCCTTAGAAAAATCTATTAATATTTGATTAATGAAAGCTAATTAAAATTATATTATTTTCTTAAATTGTGAAAAAGGATAAATCATGAGGAAATGTGATGCTTGTCACATCTATATAAAGCCACTTAAGTGGCCCTTTGTACTTTTCCCGCTTATTTGTTGTAATACACTCGGGGTCACTGGCTTGTAATACTGTTTGCAATGTCAATTGGAAATTTTATTTTTTATTTCTTATTTTTCTTTCCTTAAATTTGGCCCTAAATATGGATAAGTTTGTTCTCAATCATATGGAGATTTGAACTTGTTTATTTAATTTCAATTTAATTAATAGTGAGTTTTGAATTGAAGATACAATTTGTAAGTGATTTTGTATAAATGGTAATAAATTAAATAATTCACCTGATTTATGGAACGAATCAATCACATTTGATTTTTGATATAATTGGTCTCATCGATCTGTTAGTAATTTTCCAAAACATTTTTTTGGCTACCAAAAATGGAGCACAACTACTAAGAGTAAATAATTTGCAAAAGACTATGAATATAAATAAGATCTTTTTTTTGGGGGGGGGGACAATTTCCAATCAATCATTGCCTTGACATTTATAATTCTTGGAAAAAAAATAATACACCCCCCGTTAACACTTCCATGTATCGCACCGGTGCATGGTTTATTAGTGAGATAATAATTATATTATACTTGAAGATACTGATAAAAACTGTAGTTAAAGGAAGCATAATACTTTAGCAATGTAGTATAAATTTGCTGCAATACTGATTAATGATTTAAGTTAATTTCTAGAGGATGTTTAGAAACTTAATTTAATAAATTGATTTTGACTTACCATCATTTAAAGGTATTTTTTTAATTGGGATAAAACATTTTTTTGGGTGAATAAATTAAATAAATTGATAACTTGAAGTTAATGAATCCAGATTATTATTTAGAAGATAATTTCCCTTTTAGATATATTTATCTTACATGAAATTTATAACTTTAATATGTGCAATTTTTAAGAGTTCAAAACTGAATAGTTGAGTTTAATATATATATTTTTTGAAATGAAAATTTCTTTAAAATTTCAAGTCATTTTCAATACACCAAGCAGTGCAATAAGAGGCGTGATCTTTCCACACGTGGGAGATACACTCTTTAAACCCATATCTAGCAAGACTGTGAGCTACATTGTTAGCCTTCTTACCAGTGAATCGGCATTCGGAGTGATTGCTCTGAATTATCAAATTAATTCTTGTTGTTCTATTTGATTGCAATGGTGGAAATTGCATAGAAAGAAAATGTTTTATAGGTAATTGAATTCTTGGAATTTATTTTCCTGGGAAATGTTAATTATATGTGTTTGATTGACTTAATTTTTTACTAAGAAATTGTTGTTGTTTTTTTATCTTTTACTGTTTGATAACCATTATTTTTCCCGAGAATAGTCCTTTTTTTTATTTTTTTTCCACTTTTGTTGTTTGAAAGCCATTATTATTTTATCATAAGAATGTTAATTTTTCTATAAATTTTTTATTTTTTTTCCATGGAATGGAAATTAATTATATATGCATTGTTAATGTATTTTTTTATTTTTCCAAAGTTACATGAAGATCAAATTTTTTACTTAAATAGATGTTTAAAAAAGAAAAGAGGATTACTAATGTATAGTAGAAGTTTATAAGAAATAGAAATCGTACGAAATCAAGTGAGTTATTTGTGCATGAATATGAATGTTGTATAATTAATTATATCTACATTGTTACTTAATGTATTTTTTTATTTTTCCAAAGTTACACGGTGATCAAATTTTTTACTTCAACAGATGCTTAAAAAAAGAAAAGAGGATTACTAATGTATAGTAGAAGTTTATATGAAATAGAAATTGTACGAAAACAAGTGAGCTATTTGTGTATGAATATGAATGTTGTATAATTGTAAATCGTGAAATGGCCATAAGGTTTTATATTCCTTAATATTGCAAGAAACAACACATAACAGGAAAAATGGTAAATTTTGAGAACGCAGAAAAAATTACTAGATAAGCAACCTAATTAATGTAGCCCAATATAAAAAAGGTGAAAGTAAATGAAACTATTTTTTAAATTAAGCAAAGGGATATCATGGCTATCCTCAAGATTCCTGTTCCATGCAACCAATTGATGATAAATTTATTTGGACTTTTTGTAAGGATGGTAGATATGTAGTAAAATCAGGCTATAGAGTAGCTATGGATATGCTTGGTGAAGAGGAAGGACTATGTATTGAAGGAAAGTGGCTCAAACCTTGGAAGGTATCCATTCCCTTGAAAGTTCTCCCTTTCCTTTGGCGTGTATGTAGGGGGTGTATACCAACGAGATTGACATTGATCTACCGGGGCATGCAAGTGGACTCTACTTGCATGCCCCGGTAAGATCGGAAGAGC
>CAVNYN010202923.1:0-23758 GCA_963692815.1 Nyctanthes arbor-tristis | reverse complement strand
CCACTAGAGTGACAGCAATTAGAGCACCACAAGAAAGGCAAAAGATGAAATAGTTGAAGAAAGTCGATCTTTGCTTCCTTCCCCGAGGCGTACTTTCGTCAAACTGCTCAGCTCCATGGACCGGCAGGGCTCCCTTTATTCCGCCGACGCCCAATGCCACCAGATAGAGGCCTAAGAAGAGCATTGCAGCTTTGGAACCATGAACCTTTTGGCAGGGAATGTTAGGGGCGTTGGTGCTACATTTTGGTGGCTTTAGGGAATCCGAGCGTGCTTGGACTGTGAGTATTACCAAGCCCTAGATCGGAAGAGCGTTTTGAAAACTATTAGGAGAATGAATAATCGGCACACATTAGCAATGTGGTTCTATTTTAATAACGAATTTGGTCAAACAAATCACATTCACCTAAAAGAGAACTTTCCTGATCAAGATTAGATTGGTGCCTATTCAGCATGATGATCACCTCCGTTCAAAGGGATCGAGCCACCAATGAGACAACACTTTGAAGAATCTTGATTCTTGACTCAATACATATCAGCCGCGCAATTTTCAGATTCTTTTAAATATTCAAGATAATGGGCTCTTTTACTTTATTAACAAATAACATAACAAACACGTCTCTGATCAAAGTCTAAGCCACGTCCTATTGGATTAGACAATTTGTGTAATACTAATTTCTCTTAGGTAAGTAGATAACCAACCATGCATGACATGTCACTATTGTGAAGTTGCCTAAAGAATATGGAACATCGGGTGGCAAATATATATATGTGTGTGTGTGTGTGTGTGTGTGTGTGTGTGTGTGGAAGTTTCAATTAAATGGAAATCTTTATCAAAATGGTAACCACACACTGTGCATGAAGCTTCAATTATATATAAATATATCGTTCAATTGAATCAACACATATATATGGTCCTCAATAGCATTGTGATGTGAAGCTTAAATTACATGATCAATCCATTCTACAATATCTTTATTATTATTACTATCGAAAGACAAACATTTAAGAAAATTGAACTGTACAATAATAATATTATATATTATTATGAAAAAGAGGTAACCTGAATGGTTATTGCTTTTCTACGTAATCAAATATTATCAATTAAGTATTGTTACGTGTATCACAACATCATAACATTCCAAAAGCATTTATTATTTTTTCTAAGGGAAAAGGCATTTATTATTTGTTACCATATTATATTACTTCGAATTTCAAAATCTAACGTCAACGTATTTATGAAAAATTCTTGTTGCATGTGTCAATCGGTGGAGATAAGCTATTATATATGGCAAATTGAATTGAATTGAATTCTTATCAAATAAGGGACAAAAACATAAATGATATAAAACAAACTATTTTCAACAAAAGTTGAAAAAATGAAATCATGCTTAGTTGCTTACATAAAAAATTTCCAAAGAATATAACCACATACATTGCATGAATTAAATGCTTGGACCCACAAAATTCTTGAGCCGAGAATTAAAATTATTATCTTCACCGATCAATATTAATTATATTGTTGAGACTACGTTATAAATACAATGCAATCCTACATGTTTCTTTTTTTTCTTTTTTCAATACAGAAAATCTATTCAATGACGTCTAAATTTAGCTCGAACCTAAATAAAATTATACTATATATTATTTGTATCTTCAAATTATTAAGGGAAAAATCAAAGAAGAAAGAGGTGATCCCTAAAAGTTGAGAGGATTAAAGTGTTTTTTTACCCATCTGGGCACGTGATAACTTGTGAACTAGGGATTTGATCAAGATTTTAGGCACTTTTGCATTAATTCTCCACCCTCTTATGAACTATATGTAGTTGACCTAGATATTATTATTTTCCCCCATATAGATAAGTTTGTAATATTTTTATATTTTTTAATTATTACTCAATTCGCAGTTCAAAAAATTATTACTCAATTCAAAATTCCTATAATATAGATGTAACTAAAGAACAAAAGAACTATTAATGACATGTGTGTCTATATGACTTCAACAAAGAAGAAAAATGAGATCAAAATACTGTGTAACACACATTAAAAATAAAATATATAATGTTCTAACTTTAACACAAAGTTCACCCATAGTTTGCAAGTGGATTAGTGGGGTTCTATCAAAGCTAAATAATGCGGTAAGATAATAAAAAAGAAGAATATTTTTTTTCTATAATCTGTTTCTATATTTTTCTTAGACGGTCTATAATGTTGATTGCAATGAAAAATGAGTAGCTCGAGTCAAAAGAAAAATAAAATTATATAGTACTCCTAAATTAAATATTATGTATACATGCAAGTATTTTAGTGTTTCAAGGGTCATTTTACTCCAAAAATAAAGGGGTAAAAATGCATAAAAAAGTGTGATGGCAATTACTACTTAATTTCACATTTTCCAACTTATTTCTGAAACACCAAAATAAATTCTACCCCACGTGCACTTAAGTGCTTCAGCTTGAAATATTTTGCATAAAACATAGTAAAAAATTTTTAGCCAAAAATCAGAAATTATAAGTGGTTTTAGTACGCAAGATTGAAGGCTAAAATGTGCTCTTCCGATCTTAAAGAAATGATGCGATATTTTTAAATAGTACTGTGTATTAATCATGTAGGAGAAGATGAGAGATTGTGAAGTATGATTACCAGGAACTCAATTACTGCACTGATGAGGTAAATGTGATAAGTGGTGTAGAAAGCATCGGACAAGAAGCCACCAAGAAGGGCGAGAAGAAAGGCAGTGCCCATGAAATTTGTAACAGAATTTGCAGATTCCGAGGGTGAGAGATACATGTGTTTGGACAAGTAGAGGACTAGATTGCTTGCATCTGCTAGATAGGCCAAGTTCTCCAATACTTCCACAACTGTCCCAATAATAATTTAGAGAAAAAAAAAAACACTAGAGCCGGTGAGGGACAATCGCTCATTCTTAAAACCAGTGTTCTGATTAGTCGAGCAAAAGAAGCTCGTGATATGATCAAATCGGGGAAAAAAGGAGTATTTGATTTACCCAAAACAAAGGAGGCAGCCAACATGCCTCCATGGGTGCCTCTTAGTGCAGGTCTGTTCCTCCAATCTGCATAGCCATCCCATGCTCCAACCATCTGGTTTTCCACTTCCTGGTGAATCGAATTCAAGAAATTGATGAAGGAGATAGATGTGTTGCTTCTTTATATATTCAAGTAAATTAGAGCAAAGAAGAAATATAAGAAAAGAAAGGGGACCTACCATTTTTTTCCTCCTTGTTTTCTTCAAGTAGTAGAGATGGGAGTAGAATAAAGAAGACTGATTTTTTGCTTTATTATTAGTATTATTTTCTTTTTTTCTTTTGGTGGGGAATCAAATAGGAGAGAGAAATGAAGAACAAAGTGAGGTGGTTGGAAGGGTTGGGGAGGGAGAGGGAGAGGGAGGGGGGGAGAGGGAGGGGGAGAGAGGGAGAGGTCCAACTCCAATAGAGAATAGACTAGCTAGTTCCTTTTGAAGAAGATTGCAAAGCATGTAGACCCTTTTATAACATGTGTTTTCATATTTTTCATGTTGGATTTACATGTTTTTCGTGTCGTGACATGTATATGATACATCTAATATGATGAATTATACTAAAATCAATTATAAAAACGAACGAGTTTTAAATTTAAAAGAAATTGATAACTCACGTTTGATATAAAAACAGTATGTGTATATTTCTTTTGGATATAATGTTGAAAAATGTTTTCTTCATATTTTTTCCTCATTTTATTTATTTATTTATTTTTTTTTTTGGTGGTTGAGGTGGGGGGGGATGTGTTCTTTGATAGAGGAAAAGAGTCAGGTCTATTCTAAACTTAAAAAAGGTATTTACTAGTTAGACATTATTTTAAGGTGGAAAACAAAAAGGATTTTACTTTTCTCTTTTCATCTTAATCTTTAATTTAAACAATTTTTAACTAGTATTTGTTTGTATAAGATGCGATAAAGTGAATATGGGAGAAATGTATTGCATATCACTGTCAAAGTTGGTTATCTAGCTCGTCAATATAATTTCACACTATATATTTGTAAGTATTCCAGAAAGATTAAATTTTTTAAGTAGAAAATAATTAACATAACATACCATTACATACATTGGGCATCATCAATTTGAGTCCTTTTAAGAGAGGCTTCCTCTCCTTTAAAAAGAGAAAACCTACCATGTAATTGCATGTGATTGAGGATTAGGAAAGCTTCTCCATAAAAAGACTCGTAAATTCTCTAAAGTCTCTTGGTAATTTTGTTTTATATATTTGCACACCAGCACACTTATGGACCCGACCACTGACCACAGAAGTGAATCCATGCAGGCTGAAGCACGTACATGGGTGGATTAAGGGGGCCAGCATGGGCTGTAGTCCGTGTGGGTCCAAAGAAATTTTCGTCTAAGAGAACAAATTAACAAAGTGTTTGGTAACTACATGAAATTATAATCTAAATTATAATCTGTTATGTGATATTATTTTATTATTTTTTGTAAAAAGTAAACAATTGAGGCTTGATTTTTACCTTTTGACTTTTTAAAAAAAGTAAAACAAATAAAATAATACCGTGTCGTAAATTATAATTCAGATTATAATCTTTTAAAATTGTCAAACACTTTGTAAAAGTTTATGTAGAATTGAACATACTTCTCCTTACTACGGTTTGTGTTTTAAAATATATATATTCTTGCATCCACCTCCAATTGTATAGGTGTATTGGTATGCAAAATAAAATTTATGTTAATAATAGGAAGAGGTAGAACTTAGAAGTGTGGACACGTTTCCCTTTGGATTTTGCTTAGTAACAAAGGAAACTAGCTATGTAGTTTTTTAGAAACACAAGACAAAGCATCAAACTGATGCAACATATGTAACATCATGCTGAAAAGGATAATAGTTTGGTAATCATCTATAAAAATGTGGGTTTATAAGAGTCTTTTTCTAAAATCTTTCCGAAATTTTAGTACAAAATCTTCCACGTTGCATGGCGTGTACAGATGTACGCTATATACATGGCTTATATGAAATACATATGTAATGCATTCATACACATTAGGCGGGGTGGGAGTTTTTCAAAAATTTTCTGGGTTTAATTTTGTCATGTGGAGGTAATAATTAAAATGATGTGAAAATTCACATCACATCAAATATATAGTTAAATATATAGTTTTTAAGTGTCTAAAATTTGAAATTTAAATTAGTTGATAAAGTAAGTTGGCTTTTAAATTGTTACCAAATATAGTATAATTTGCCAAAATTTTATCTCTTCTATACAACGAGTAGTTATCAAACATAAGATAAGAAATCTATTCTTTAATTCTTGTCTCTTGGCACATGTCAAGCGATCATTTAAAAAAAGTTAAACTTATTACTGAATATATTGAATAATGTATTATATATTTCCCTTTCAGGTAAAACCATATAAACTCTTTCCAAAAACAAACGACGCAAGCAATAAATCAAACTCAAACACAGAAATCTTTTATATATATATATATATATTAAAGTAGGATAGTTGTCAAATGTAAGTTTTCCCGCTAAAACCATTATCCTACTATTATTATATGTTTCTTTTAGTTTTTTATTTTATAATATTGACAATAAGAATAATAATTATCCATTCTTTTCAAAAAAAAATAATATTTATCCATTAGTTACATTTGGTTATTATTTTATTTTATAATAATATACAAAAATTTATATATTTTTTATTCTCTATATAATATACTATTTGTTATCTATTAATATTTGTTATACATATTCTATTAGTTTTTAGATTATCTTCAAAGATTTAATATTTCTTTAATATTTTGACAGTTGATAGACAAATTTCAAATATTAGGTTATTGGGATTTTTTCTTATTTCGATTAAGTACCTACTCGTGAGATTAAAGATATAATAAAGTAAAATTAAATCAGTTTCAAAATTTTTACTTTCATTCAATACAATAAACTACACTTCACAAAACCTAGGGCTATATGTTTAGTACGTTACCTAATTTATTATTTTTTTTTCTCCGAGAACTTATATATTGAAGAAAATTTAAGTTGAGGAGATAAGATAGTAGTAATATTTGTTGATAATGATTTAGAATAAAAATAAAAAATTCTTTTAATTCTTTCTATAATGGAAATTGGTTAAAAATTAATTTTACAGGTAAATGGTAAATCATATATAATTTATCTTTTGTTATAATTTTGGTTCACTTGGGTCTTTTGTAATTAGAGACTTTGTAATAGGAGACTGCGTACTTAAATTCACTGATGAGGAAATACGAAAAATAAATTTTTCAAGAATATATGGTGGAGATTAAATATGGAAAATAATTCATTCTGATAAATGAATATCATCTATACTTTATTAAATAAAGTTGTGAGTGTAGGGTAATTTTAGAATTGTATAAAATTTGTATCATCTCTTTTTCATAGTTTCTTAATTTACATACTCAATATGAAATTCCGTATTCTCATTTTTATTACTTAATAGTATTGTTCTATGAATTACAATTTAATCAGCTTTGTGTTAAGTAAAAATTATGTGCATTTCAATTTGATTATACTTATGTATATTAGTAACATATATATATATATATATATATGTGAGAGTAGTACATAATAAAATTATATTATTTAGTTTTTCAAATTACTACATATTATTTTTGCTAACTAGTCTATATATTCTATGCAACACACGAGTATACAACTAGTTAAACATAAGAGAAGACTAGTGATAATATTAGTTGCTTTGTAAGCGTGCAGTATATTTTCAATATGAAAATATTGAAAATATTAGTGATAAAATTTGTATCATCTCTTTTTCATAGTTTCTTAATTTACATACTCAATATGAAATTCCGTATTCTCATTTTTATTACTTAATAGTATTGTTCTATGAATTACAATTTAATCAGCTTTGTGTTAAGTAAAAATTATGTGCATTTCAATTTGATTATACTTATGTATATTAGTAACATATATATATATATATATGGGAGAGTAGTACATAATAAAATTATATTATTTAGTTTTTCAAATTACTACATATTATTTTTGCTAACTAGTCTATATATTCTATGCAACGCACGAGTATACAACTAGTTGAACATAAGAGAAGATTAGTGATAATATTAGTTGCTTTGTAAGCGTGCAGTATATTTTCAAGTTTACTCGTATTCTTTATTGTGTTACGTAGTCAATAACTAACAACAAGGACAACAAAGAATGGAATCCAAATTGCACATGAGGGTAGCTTTTTTATCTCAAGTTGCTACAAATGACAAGCTTTTTTGGGTGGAGGGTCGACAGATCAATATTTATAACTTTAAATGAATATATGCACAACATTTCAATCAACTCCGTCGAGACTTCAACCTTATCATCTCCGATTAATTTTTACGTAGAAACATACATAATAAGAGTCCCGTTAGGAATTTTTTTATTCGTTAACAGAGAATACATATGGTCAATGCTGTCCGTCCATTGTGTTATTTGATATGATAAATAGATCCACTTTAGAAATGTCCATATCAAAGGATTCTTTTCACTCTTCAGTGAATAATAATAATAAAAAATACATCCAATAAGGTCTTAGCCCGTTTGGTTAGAGGGTTAAAGTCGAGGCTTTGGGTTCGATTTCCCTCTACGTGTGGGGTTTGTTTAGATTTTATTATAGTTTGTAATCATATATATAGAAGTTTGTATTGTTGATTTATTTGCATTGTGTTTCAAAAAAACATATATCTACGCGCGCATGTATTACTACAATGTATATTGTAATTGTACTTTAAAAAGAAAATAATATGACAAGTACAACTTGCAAGAATTAATACATAATCAATTATAGGGACGAAAACTATTTTCTAAATATTCTTAATATTCTAGAATTGCTAAAAAAATTAGACATTTTTTTGTTTAAATTTTTACTAGTTCTCCTAGATCTTATTACTCTACATTTGATTCTATATATGTTATTATGTATTTTGTGAGAGATTACTTACAAGTCTCTCTTGCCTACCCTAGCAAAATAAGTACTTTGCTTGATATGGTCTTCTTAATTAATTGATTCGGTTGATTATTATTATTTTTGTCTTTGGAGAAAAATTTAAAGGAAAGGGAAATGCTTACACTACCAATCAACTTGGAGAGTTAAGAAAAATTAGGAAGAGGGTCAGTAGTCTCAACCTTGGGTTGTCTGATCTAAATTTACACCTTTATATATTGAGAAAAATCATGATTTTGTCCAATGTTTTCTAAGTGAATGAATTTAATGATTTTGTCTGTGAACACAATTTAGTTTTCAGGTACACAACAACATCAAAGGATGGGGATATCTAATAAGTTGCATGTAAAGTAAAGCCTTTTATATTCAACTTGGCTAGAAAAACAAACTTTTTGATGGTAAAGGAATGGTAGTGGAGGGGTCATGTAAGTCAATATCTAACTTTGAACGAACCCATATAAATAATTCTTCAATCAATTTTGCTAATGACTAGATTACTTTTACCTGGTCGGTCATTCTTTGTTTATAAAGATAATACCTAAAGTTCATCAAATTAGTTTTGGTTCGTTTGAATTAATAGAATAAAATAGTTCGTGCTTTGTCAGCCCAATTGTTGTTTGATAGGATATTTGCACTTTACAATTGTCAATCAATATGGGATTCTTTAAGAGGGCAACTTGCAAATTAATGTATCGTAGTTTGATGATTTGGTGATCTATGTATTAAGAGGAAGAGAAGAAGATTCATATTTGTTTGGATGTTCAGTTGGGAATTGGAATCTATTTGTTTTCTCAAGAAAAATGCTTTTGGAATTTTATTCCATGATTTACAGATTCTAATGAACACTATACAAGATTACTTTGTTTTTGTATATATTTGACATTAAATTAGTTAAGAGTCACGTTGACCTATGAAATCGTCAAAAATCGTCTCCCCTTCTTTTATTTATTTATTTTTCTTAAAGAAATAACCCCCACCCAAAAAAAAAAAAACATCTATATATATATAAGCATTAAACTGTAGAAGTAGTAAAATGTCTCGGGATCTAATTTAAGTTGGAAAGTGACTTTTTAATGCATCATATATACATTGATTATTGAACAAAAAATTTGTACCACGCATGCCTTCTATTGATCTATACGTGTTTATTCAAGTGTCAAGAATCTTGACGAACAGTAAGCAATAATCAGAAGAATATTGTTAGTTGTTATGCAATAAATCAAGATACTCCTAATAATGAAATAATGAAAAGCCAAAAGATTCATGAAAATTACAGCAAAATCAACCTTATCTAGCTCTTCAAGCTTGCAAAATTTTCAATGATATATCAATAATTTCTTCTGACGGCAAATAAGAATCCATTACTGTCACCACAAGAAAATCAAGATCTTGTAAATAATATTGTTCAACCAAAAAAATTGCAAATTAAGATCCCAATCCAATATATAATGCCCAACAAATATCACATTCAGCACAAAATCGAACAACTTGATTATATTGCTATTCAGATTCAAGTAGTCTTGCCTACCAGGCTACCTTATTTATCCTGGAAAATATTTTCCTATCTCCCCAACGAGAATTCATTTTCCTTAATTTCAAAAAAAGAAAAAAAAAATCTCTACTTTTTGGTATAAGATGGAAAAGAAATATTTTCCATGGAGAATGAAATTGTGTTTGATCGAAAAATTTGGGTAGACAATGACATTTTTCATGAAAAATAATTTCCAATCAAAACCTCCCTTACATAATTCTACAAATTGACAACGTTTTCTTTTTGATTCTATTTTAAATTCGAATTGGGTCAAACAAATCACATCATATATATCTTATGAGACCAATGGTATTACAATAATAATTTCTAGCATTTAACTCCATTCATTCTCTCTCTTATTTCAACAAAACAAAAAAGAGATCAAATTAGTTCACTAACGGATTTAGCCTATAAAAAAGAAAGCCTCCATATGAAGTAATAATAATTTATTGGGAAGCTTAATAATTTATCTATTGTAACTAAAAAACAACTTTCAAAAAGAAAAATAATTTATTTACAATAACAATGATTATTATTACTTACGAAAATTGAGCTACTTATTTTTATTAACATTATTAATTAATTAACATTTTAATATTAAATTAAATCGAACGCTCAATGTCACACATCGCGCACAAAATAAAGATGCCGTTAAATTAATATATCAAACAATAAAGCCACCTTTTGTATGTGGAAACAATAAACTTTAATAGATTAGGTAATAATCAAAGCTTGTCGGGCTCCCCAAAATATCCAAATTTATATTACAAATAAACTAAGCTGCCCCATTGTTTTAATAATAATATACGGATCAGCTTGTTGGATAAGTACAAGGTTCGTATGCTACAAGCCTACAATCTTAAAAGGTTAATTATAATTTCTAGAATTTTGATGATTCAGTGAACCATGCAATACAATGATACAATATCATTACCTTGCGGTTTTTAGTTAATTGTAGAATTATAATAATAATTGTAAAAATTAAACCTATCATAATCTTTTAAAGAGGGCTTGAAGGGTCAGTTTTGTTAGGTGCACCAAAAGTTTACAAATAATACTATTAGTATAATTATGTTTTTTATACATTGGAGAATTACTTTTAATTCAATACACAAGTATTCCTCTTTGTAATCTGATGATGTTATTCTATTTGTTATTATGTTAGTTACAATCCCAAAGTTATCTTGTATGCTTGAAAGATCTACTCAGTCCGACTTATTAATAGGGATGGGTGTCCATAAATGACATTTACGGCTTTGCCATCCTTCAAATCACGAACTAATCGACCTTAATTGAGTTTGTTAGTCAGTTTGATCTTTCTTGTCAATTATCTTGATTTAATTTTTTACATGTCAATTTTTCAAAATGACCCACAATTTGTATCCCTTGAAACTGATCAAACCCGATGGCTCGGGTCCGGTTGTCGTGTTTGGCGGTTTTCATCTCTTTATTTATTTTTTATTTTTTTCATTTTTCATTATTTATTTCTTTTGTGGAACGTGCAAGAATTAATACAGGGCTATTTAAGCATTAGAATTTAAATTTTGGGCCAACAATGTAACTGGATATCAAACCCAAAATACTTGGCCTATATACTGCGTCACACTCAGCAACTTTAAACTTACGATATGTTAAAAATAACAGTAAACTTTGAATACCACTACTCTACTACTCTTCTTGAAAAAATTTTAGTAGATCTTACTAGTAAGAAGATGAATGTCTTAATAAGCACGACATCCATATGTCATACACAAAGTCGTTTACCGTTCTTGAATTTCTTGGACATGAGTACTTGAACTTGGTTCGAGTTAAATTATTATTATTGAGATGAAAAATAATATAGAGTCGAGTGCTCTATTTCGCTACCCGTTGTAATGACAATGAATTTTATCCAATAGGTTTAAAAGGAAAATAAAGTGTAAATTTCATATTTGTTGGATGTTCAGTTGGGAATTGGAGTCTATTTGTTTTCTCAAGAAAATGCTTTTGGAATTTTATTCCATGATTTAGAGATTCTACTAAGCACAACAAAATTACATGTCATGTAGAAGGGGGTAGACTTTAATCTACCCCCATGAGGGGTAGGTGATTAAAATTATACAAGTTTACTTTGTTTTTGTATATATTTGACATTAAATTAGTTAAGAGTCATGTTGGCCTATGAAATCGTCAAAAATAATCTCCCGTTCTTTTATTTATTTTATTTTTCTTAAAGAAATACACCCCACCACCAAAACAGATATATAAACATTAAATTGTAGAAATACCCCCCACCCCCAAAACAGATATTTAACTACTCTACTCCTTTTGTTGTAAAATTTAGTAAGAGGATGAATGTCTTAATAAGCATGACATCCAAATGTCATACACAAACTCTCTTTACCATTCTTGAATTTCTTGGATGCGAGTACTTGAACGTAGTTCGATTTAAATTATTATTATTGAGTCGAAAAATAATATAGTGACAAGGACTATTTTTCGCTACTCGTAATCATAATAATGAATTTTATTCAAATAGGTTTAAAAGGAAAATAAAGTGAAAATTTCAATGTTGCATGACTTGTCATCATTTCATGGTGGGGGATGAGAAGTGAGCAAGTAGTGCTAAAAAATTGAAATATGCTACAAATAGTTAAAGCTAGACACCACATAGGCCATGTACGACGTGTTAACTTTAAAGCGAGATAGAGATATCCATGTGTGTCTATTTATAAGGCATGTCCAAAGAAAAAAAATGATTCGACTATTTCAAAATGATGCGCTACATTTTTCAGAAAAAAGATATTTGACGTATTGTTGTACCCTCAATTGTAAAAATCTAGATAGAGGTGTTATAACTTTCATGTTTGCCGATATATTTTATCTAAAGCACGATTCAACAAGATAAAAGCTTTCTCTGGACAGGTGATTGGTCCAGTTTGTCTTGTCAAGTAAACTCACACGTGTTAAATTTAATTAAAATCAAATTGAGAGGACCATATGACTAATGAACAAAAAAATCAAGAAGCTATACTTTAGTCATTAATGGAATCTGTTCAATACATTTGTGTTACTTCGATTACAAGCGGACAAAAGAGGAGGGGTTTGGGGACTTTTAAGGTCATAAAAGTCTCACTGTTGAGAGCTCCATCTTGAAACTGATTGATTCGACTTGTCTTCCCCGCCACCTTGCAAATTTCTCCTTCACTTTTGATTTTTATGTTTAAAGTCCCTAAACTATGGCTAATTACGAAGTCTACCTCAAAAATTACTTTTTCTTCCACATGTTATCCTATTCTTCCTTCTTTTCTATTCTCTTTTAGAAGACCGGTAGAAAAATATTTGTCACCCATTATTATGAAATAATATTGATTTTCTATTTATTAATCCCTTTTTTTTTGTTATGCTAGGGGTGATGGGGGAGGGATAGATGTATTTTGAACTCAAGACATCTTGTTCAGAATTTGAGTATCTAATTAATGCGCCACAATCTAAACTACTAGTTCTTTTTTAATGGTGATAGAAGGAAAAAAATAAATGGGGACGCAACTTTTTCGGCGTAGTAGTTTTCTTGCCCTCTTGATTTCTGTTAGGTCTTTCTCTTACGTTGACGGTCGATTTCTCCACTTTTTAGAGCAAGCTTATAAATCCATCATTTACCAAAATTTCTAATTATTGTAAGTCTTTATTCATACATTCTTAACAATCTTCTAAACAAAATGTCATGTTAGCTAACTTGACCCCTCCTAGGGGAAGTTGGTCCAAATTCTCTACCTTAAGGAGGGAAGACAAATTCTATTATGACTCAATTCTTCGAATGAAACTCAATCGAACGGCCACATTAGTGAATAACGGTCGGACAATTGAGGCGATTGTCCTAGTGAAAGTTGAGAAACTTTTTGGAAAATGCACCTCACTAATGTGTTAATGATAATTTGATTGGTTATAATTCTTGTAGATTAATTTATTTAAGTGATATATGAATAAAATTCAAATTATCTTTTGCTATACCGCAATTACTTAATTTACCCATACATCAAGAACTGAAACTGTAACAAATTTTAATATTGTCAGTAGTATTGTAAAAATTTGGTTATCTCTGCTTATTATATGTGGACTTGTATTTGAACCCATAAAAATTTAAATAAATTATAAATAAATACATTTGACGAAGGTACTGATTAGCACATTATGTGGCATCACAAAATAAAGATTTCTATAGAGCTGCCTACACTATACTGTTTTGCTTAAAAAATTCTCACTTAGACTTTGCTCCCACTAGATTGAGCTCCCGGCTCCATTGCTGCAGGACACCAACTTCTTGGGGATGCAATGACTTTAAAAGCCAACCGAACCAAAATACGTAAGTACAATATATTTTGTTTGAGTAATGTGTAACGGCTAAAAATGATCTCTCACTCTAATGAAATAATGTAACATCTTCTCCTTACTTGACATCACGACGCTCTTCCGATCTTGTTAACACCAATGTAGAAATCGAAAAATGCCATCAACAACCTTTTCTTGAAGAGAAGCCCCCTCCGAGCAAGCTTACAAAATAGAATTTTGTTCGTGGCCCAGTCCACACCCTAGCACCCATCTCACCTTGAGAATTTGAGATGGCTTCTCTCAAATAAATTAGTTGTCGATACTTGATAGTCTTCTTTTTCTTGAATGATGGGGTTGACAAATAAGAAATCCATATTGCCACGGAAACATTTTCTTGAGAGGTTGAGACTCATTTCCCTAGCCCGACCTATTCCTACTCTTCATTCAGAATGGACCTCAATGAAATCGTACTTGTAGGTGATTTTTGACATCTCTAATTAAAAACCCTATTGGTAACTTCCGAATATGTATTCCAATCCAACAAGGAACTATCCTAGCTTTCAGCCTGTTTATAATCCCCCTCAATGGCACCTCCCATGGAAGAAATCTCTCTCTCTCTCTCTCCGCGCAAAAACAAAACTTTCATTCTCTTCAAAGTTCAAACTTCATCCCCCAAAACTCTCTCTCTCTCTCTCTCGGGGCTTCTGCTGACTGATGGGTGTGAGCCCTCGTTACTCCCACATAAGCATTATACTCATCATTACTTTCTTTCGTCACAGGACTTGAATTTCTTGAAACTATGCTACTTTTTTGACTGCCACAAAAGAATTTTATTCGCCAGAACAAACCAAAAACAGCTCCTATGGAGAGAGGTGGGTTGGTATTTGATAGTTCCAATATGACTTCTGTTTTGCTTAAAGCTGAAAAGCTTCCTTGTTCTTCTGAAGCTCTTGATTCTCTCTGGATTCCCACTTCTTCCCCTTCTTTTAATGGTAAGTCTCTTGGTAAAATGCTCTGTTTATTTTCCCTGAAATTTCCATTCTTTGATGTGCTTGGATTTAGGGTATATACATGCTTGATTAAATCAATTGGGATCAATTTTTATTGTTTGAGGATTATGTGACAGATTGTTGCCTCCCATGACTTCTTATCTTCAATCAGATTGGTTATACTACTGTTAATCCTTGCGTAATTCAGTAGTTATAAGTTAGAGAACAGAGCGTCGGTTCTGAGAATTAACAAAGCTTACCTTTTCTCTTTTAAGAAAAGCAACTCCTTTTAAGAACTGACTCTTGTTTGCGCTTCTGATTCATTTGATGATCTTGTACAATACTGGTTATGATTGTTTGCTAAGAACCCTCTAAAGTCCATCATAATTAAAGATGTTTAAGTTGTAAATCAGCAAGTTAATAATTCAGTGAATTGATGAATCAATGGGTGGCTCAGTTTCAGGCTCTACATCCATTGTTAATTTCAAAGATGTTCGCGGAGAAAACACTACTGAGAGTTCAGTCTTTGAAAAGGAAGATATTAGTAATGGGGATTACGATGGGTGCTTTCGCCATCCGGAGAAAAAAAGGCGACTTTCACCCAATCAAGTGCGGTTTCTGGAGAAGAGTTTTGAGGTGGAAAACAAGCTTGAACCAGAGAGAAAGATCCAGCTTGCAAAAGAAATTGGCTTGCATCCGAGACAGGTGGCAATTTGGTATCAGAACAGGAGAGCCAGGTACAAAACCAAGCAGCTGGAGAAGGACTATAGTTCTCTGAAAGCTAGTTATGACAAACTTAAAGCTGATCATGACTCTCTCTTTAAGGAGAATGAGAATTTGAAAAATGAGGTAATATAACAGTTCTATGACTACTATTCAACCTTGTTTAATTCAATTGCAAGTTGAGATTACATGCTTATTTGATAAGTTGAATGATATTCTGTTGCACTGGTTACTTCTGTTTAGTACTGTATACGAAATGTTTTTTCTGAAGTAACTCATCTAAAGTTGTAAACTTGTAATCAGGGCCTCTTCTATGGGGTCTTTTGCGAGTCCTGGTTTGGGGAAACACTTTCTGGTAAGTTGGTTTCACTCGGTACCAAAGCATACTCAGTTCAAGACTCTGTCCCTACGCGTCTAACTGTCTAGTATCTTATTACTTTACAGAATCATCATTGAATGTCTGCTAGTTTCTTATCTGATGGTGGTTCGGGTTTTTCCATTATAGGTTAATTTGCTCAAAGATAAGTTGCTTCTGAGAGAGAAAGGGAAGCCAAAAGCAGAGCCATGTGATCCCAGTGGTCCAGTAGAGGCAGGATGTTTACCTAAGAAATCGGACCCGAGTAGTGTCTCCCCAAATGCATCAAAGATCCCAATGGTGGTTTGTAAACAGGAGGATGCAACTTCTGCAAAAAGTGATGTCTTTGATTCAGACAGCCCACATTACACTGATGGGATTCATTCTTCCTTCTTAGAGCCGTCTGATTCTTCACATATCTTTGATTCGGATTTCTCCCAAGATGAAGAAGACAACCTGAGCCGGAGCTTTCTGCCCCCATCTTGCTTCCCAAAACTTGAAGATGAATGTTATGGTGATTTGCAGCTGAATTCAAGCAGTTTGGGGTTCCCAATTGAAGATCAGGCCACTTGGTTATGGCCTTATTGAGTACTTGTTTGAACGACGATTTTAGCTATGCTTTTAGTGTTGTGTTTATGTAATAATAATAATCTATTGTAAACTAGGTTAGAATCAGTAATGAACCTCTTTCTTTGTCGAATTTCTTGATTTGTCTCTTATCTTCTCTCACAAAACTAAAAGCTTGATCCATGATGATCACTTTCAAAATGAAGAGAGACTGTTACAGTCCATGCACTATAAAGGCGCCTAGGCGTAGTTCTATAATAAATTGATCTTTTTCAAATACAATCTTGACCATGTATGTTTTAATTTTAGCTTATAATATCAGACTTTTTTACTTCAATTTTAACTCCATATTCTTTTTTTCCGCCAAAAGGAATTTCCAGAGAATAAGCCCTGTTCTATCTTAATAGGGTGATCACTCGAGATGTCTTGCTTTTATATCCCAAAAATTTAAAAAAAAAAAATGAAAAATCCTTGACTTGTCCTAAATTCTAGAACTTCCTATTCTTCCCTAAGTCGATTTCATCTGAAAAGATAGGTTATCTTGCATACTTTGCCAGGCTTAAATAAGATATATGAAATCCCACATAACTAACGATATGTATGCTACAGTTTTGCTCTCCAACAAATAGGTTGTCACACTAATATACTGCTCCCTCTAATAAAGATATTCTCTTTTTATTTTTCACATAAATTAAGAAAATATAATTAATGTTATTAGAAATATACAGTTTAAGAATACATTTCCTAATATGTCTTTATGTTTATTTAATATTTTATTTTAAATCTTTTTTATTATTAATTATTATGTATAATAATAAATATGGGTGTTTTAAAATATTAAAAAGTCAAATAAAAAAAGGAGAATATAATTTAAAAATGATTAAATATCTTTTTGAGACCGGAGGGGTAATATGTAAAATTACAGAGAAGATACATGACAATAGGGTGTACGATGCAACCATGTTTACTTATTTTATTCATTGTATCACCTTAACGGATATTGATCTATGCATCAGGATGGCCAATTTGTTGGTGCGAGATTTTTTTTCCTCTGTTTTGACAGTTCCATTCTCCAATGAACAACTACGAATAAAATATATGTTAAAACTTTAGCTAATAAAAAGTCGGGCGCCGATCAAAAAAAGTAAACTAACGTGTTACGTATAAGAATCCAAAGTGATTAAAATAAGCTTTCCTTTAAAGTTTTAAAGCTTTATTGCTTTAACTTTCTCCTATAAGCAAAGTTTTTCAATAAAGTATCTAAATAAAGCTGAATGCCAACAAATAGGTGAGAGAAAATTTGAGGGGTTTAGCCCATCCAAGTCAAGATTTTTGAAAGTTTAAAGGCTTTACACTAACGTTCTTCCATAAGCAATGACTTTTTAGCTCATCTTAGATGTTGACATTTCGTCCTCCAACGTTAATATAGTAATGGTTTTATAAGTTGTACCATTGGATGAAGGCATCCTATTTCCGTTTACCTTGATGTTATGCTTCTTGAAGGTATGCACGTCGTGTCGCAAATAGTCTGGCATTCGTAACAATATTCTAATTTCTTTTGTTCTTTCTTTTTGACACAATAAACGTAATGCTTTCGTTATTTTATATCACAATACCTCGTACTATAAACCACTCCTCTCTTATTTTCCATTAAGCATTCAAGGTGCCGTGAGTTGACATTTCAAACTCATTACCTCATTTGACAAGTTTGCTACACCAAAGTTTTGAATGAAAAGGTCTCCACAAGATGCATTTTATTGCTTTTATATACTTTCTTATCGTGAGTATTTTTGTTAAACACCTTTTACTTAAAAGATAGGTGATAATTGATTACGATTAAATGCAAACATGTTGCATTTTCTGTTTTTTCTAATAGTTAGATTAGATACCTAGATCATCTCGATATAAATATATATGTGTGTGATATATATATATATATATATATATATGTAGAGAGGGAGAGAGGGAGAGAGAGTCCAAGGCCAATTGTGCCAATGTCTTCCATTTTTGAGCTTTGGGTTGAAAACCATCTCCCAAAAGATTGATCCCCTTTACGAGCCAACAGGAATACCACTAAAAATAAATTAATAATAAACCCAAAAAAATTCTTTTATGATTTTTTGAGAACTAATTGAGATTCCTCCATTTGTCCACCCTGATTAAATTTCGTACATTCACGTGTCCAATAAAGAGTAAATAAATAAAAGTCTTAGTCATAAATGTCAAATGGCCACGTAACACGAATAACCTCCACTACGGAACCATTGAAACCCTTGGGCCCGTGATTGAGACCGGGTCTCCAACGTGGAGCATCCTCTGCGGTGGCCGCAAAGTAGATCGACCCCACGGACCCACTTGTCATTTTAAGTAACTCCTTTTCAAGAGGATGTGGATAAGAATGTAATGACGAGAAGGTGATGTGCCCTAATGGGCGGGTCCCGTCAGTCGGAGATCGAGAACCCGCCTGTCGATTGATCATTTGTGTGACACTTGTCTGATTGGACACACTGGTATCGTCTCCACGTGTGCACCCACCAACAAGATGAGAATGTTATGTTAGCCTTCGAAGTAGTTACTTTCCTGGTGGGAGGTAATTTTTGTAGATCGATTTGTTTACTATGAAAATTTGTAACAATCTCCGGAGGTATTTTTTGTTTCGGGTGAACGCGTAACTATAGATGCGATTCTCATAACATACAAATATGGCTTATTCCACAAAACTACTAGTTTTGCTAACGTATACAAGAATTGATAGTAACTTATGTAAAATGTAATATTTCGAAAAAGATTATCGATAATATGTAGATAGAGATGACTTGGGTTGGTGTGATTTAAATTTTTCAAAATCAATTTTTACTCAAACTCATTTTCAACTATATATTTATCAATTAAAATAATTTTACATATAAATTCGTAATTTTTCTTCACTTTTGAAGCACAATTTCTCCTAAAAAAATCATTTTTTCACAAAATCAAACACACTTGTACACTTGTAGCATTGGAAAAATTATTAATTGATTAATAACCTCTTTGTGTCTTTATAATAAAGAGATATCCGCTATTTTACACTACAACCAACTCGCATATAAGTTCTGTGCAAAAAAAAGACTTACATGTAACTCAATGTTATGTGATCAAAATGGGCGATAAAATATGCACCACTTAAGTCCAGTGACTCAGTAGCATTGACGTATTTGGCTCTATAACACGCCATCTTGTTGGTGCAGTGGTACCACCATGCATTTGGCACTTTAGTTTTTGAAAATTTTCTCTTTGTCATCCATCTAATTATTTTAAGATGAGTCGATGTGTGACGCCAATTATGAAAAACTATTAGTACTTGATGAAAATCTTTAAGCACCTCTACGAAGTATTGTTAAAGTATCTTTTATCCCATGTGGTATGTATTGATACACGCTACGTATATTTTAAATCTATGTGGCGTGTATTAATATATGCCACATAAAGTAAAAGGTGTTGTAACAGAACTTGCGAGAAGTGTTTAAATATTACTGTGGTACTTGATGTTGTACAAAATTGTCTTGATCTTATCTCACGTACAAGTTCAAACAAAACACGTTTGAGAGACCCAGAAAAAAAAAATAAAAAATAGCCCACATGTTTGAAGACTCGATTTTCTTCCGATTTCCAAAATTCAAATATTTTTGGTAAGTTGGCATGCCGTGCCGTAAGAATGTACGGAAGTGACCAACTTCATTTAATTGAAATGTATATATAATGATCCAATTAAATTCTCTCTAAATGTATAGTAATAATTGGTTAATTGTAGGACACCCCCTCCCCCCCGCCCCAAACAACAAAAAAGGCTATTTTTAAATGCGTTGGGAATATATTCCAACAATCCTTGCACCCTGACCCAAACGGTAGTCTGCAGCCTTTAAATTCTTTCGGTCTTTTTTTCCTCAGCGGAGCAACAGGAAAATAGTTTCTTCTTGATCACATCAAAGTTGAGAACGCCCTATAATGCAATCCTTCTAATGAGAGTCTTTCTCTCTTTTAAAAATAGAAAATCTATCATGTGATTACATGGTGATAAAGTGTTGAGGGATTAATGAGAGGAAACTTGCCATGTGGCTAGCCAGTAACCACATGGCAGGTTTCCTCTCCTTAAAAGAGAGAGCCTCTCTTTAGAAAATCACCCCGGTAAATAGGCAAGCTTCACTAATATCCTAGGATATTATATCTAGTCATATTTCAATTGAGTCTCGATTGTTCTAATTGAACTAAGAAGTTTTTCATTTTCTACACGTTAAAAACTGAGAAAATGTAAAATAGCAGAGAATAGTAGGATCCGTTACATGTTGAATTTGCAACAATTGGAATTCGCCTAACTCTTTTTTATTTTCTTTAAATCTGTCGTGCACAAAACTAGTTAAATCACCCGTATATTACATGAGCAGAAAAATTTATTAAAATATATAATTAGCTAGTTGTATAATAAATCTGTAATATTTACACATCTGTCGAAAATATAAAAACACATGCATATATATTAATTGAATCAACAAGATTAATTGATAGCAATCGTAAAGTTCAAAATCATTCAGAAGACAATCTATATTCTTACATCTAATATCTCGTATATATGTAATAATAGAAAAATTATATTACCATCATTCAATACATTCGAAAACGTAAGTTCAAAGATAAATATACAATATTATCAACCCTATAATTAAAAATAGCCAAAAATATAAGAATTCAATCCAAATAATAGATTATGAAAGGTAAAACATGAGTCGAACATCATATTATAAGTATTAAAAATATTTGTTGTAAACAATTTTGTGTATAATTTTTGAAAAGATGAAATGTCACGATAATTCAAATAGAAAAATATGTTATAATTTACATTTTGGTTAATTTCACAAATCGTTCCCAACTTTTAGGTTAAGAACCGATTTCGTCCTTAACATTTTTTAAGACGGCCCACATCCCTCAACTTTTGATAAATACACACAAATCGTCATTTTCTACTATTCTATAAAATTTTTAACAAAATGAAGATTATACCCCTTAAACATTTTAAATTTTTTTTAAAACATTTAAAAATAATAAAAAATTAAAAAAAATAAATAACACCCAACCCATCCCTCGCCGAAAATTAGCTGCCTGAAAATGCTGCAATTTCTACTGCCGGCTATTCTGCAACCAGAATGACAGCATTTCGGCGCCCAAATGAGGGGAGAATCCCCCCAATTTGCTGCTGGAAATGGCAGTTACAGCAAATGGGGGGATTCTCCCCCACTTCTTGGCCGCACAAAAACAGCAGCCAATGCTGTCAAAAATGACAACAGTGCTGCCATTTCGGGTAGCACAAATGGGGGAAACTCCCCCATTTTGCCCCCTTTTGGCCGCTGAAAATGGTAGCCAATGCTGCAGTTTCCGACAACCAAAGTGCTGTCAGAAATGGCAATATTTTCTTTTTTTATTATTTTTAAAACATTTTTTAAAAAAAATTAAAAAGTTTAAGGGATATAATCGTCATTTTGTTAAAAATTTTATGGAATAGTGGAAAAATGACAATTTGTGTGTATTTATCAAATGTTGGGGGCTATGAGGTGTCTTAAAAAATGTTGGGGATGGAACCGGTTTTTAACTCAAAGGTTGGGGACGATTTGTGAAATTAACCTTTTACATTTAACATATTACATTTAACAACGAGCATTTTTACCTTGAAACTTTTCTTGAGCCCGCTTTTTAACGACCAAAATGACCATTTTACAATCAAAGTATCGTTGCTAAATGTGGTCTATTTTCTTTTTTTTGTTTTTTTTTGTAGTGTAAGTTATCACTAACTCAAAGCATCACATTTTACGCTAAATTGAAATTTTCAAATATCATACAGTTCAATTGAAGCGAGATCAGATATATAAATGTTTACGGAAAAAAGCGATGTTTCTCTCAAAATAAAGGAATAAATTTTAAATTCTAATTAATATAGAATTGAGGGGCAAAAAATAAGATAGGATATACGTCACATTTTAATTAATTTGAAAATAGAAGGAATCATAACAGTAAGAATGACAATGAGACAGGTTTTGGTAAGATACGCTTCTTCCATAAAGGCTAGAATTGGGTATGGGATAAGGTGGTTCGGGTCAAGTAGGCAAAAAATACCATATTTTCAAAAATTTTAATAAAACTAAAAAAACAAAAAAAAAATTAAATATATAAAAAAATTCAAATATTATTAAACTTACTAACAAACACGACGAAGATTGTGAATGAACGAATTAATATGGATTAAGGCTTGTTTTGAAATTGGTTTTTCTAATTTGATATTTTAAATTATAAGTAAAAAAATTTAATAAAAAGAAAATAGGCAAAGTGGTTAATGTTTGAGTGTTAAACTCAATTGTCACATGTTCAAATCTTCTCTGAGTTACTTTACAGAAGTTTCAAAAATAAAAGAGCAATTACCGCAAGTTTTACTAAATAAAAAAAAGAAGGAAAATCTTTTCTTACTTTACAGAAGTTTTTGTTTAAAAATAAAAGAACAATTAAAAAACAATTACCATAAGATTTCCCAAATGAAAAGACGAGAAAATTAAAAAATAAGTACCGCAAGATTTACCAAATAAAAGGGGTGGAAATCGTGTAAAATAGGCGGAAAATCGCAGTACAAAATAGTCTTTCTATGGTGTTCAATGGACACTATTTTATGGAATCTACTGTATACGTGGCATGTGTCCATTGGACACATTAGGGATGATGGGATTTTATTTAAAAATAAAAGAACAATTACCGTAAGTTTTACTAAATAAAAAAGGAGGGTAAATCTTCTCCGAGTTACATTCTAGAAGTTTTTGTTTAAAATTAAAAAACAATTAAAAAATAATTACCGTAAAGTTTACCAAATAAAAAAGGCGAAAATCCCGTAAAAAGGCAGACAATTGCTGTACAAAATAGTTTTTTTATGGAGTCTAATGGACACTATTTTATAGAGCCCCATCATCTCTTAATGTGTCTAATGAATAGCTACTACATATGCAGTGAATTTTATAAAATAGTGTTCACTAGACACAGGAGAATATAGATATAGATATGTTCATTTTTTTTTCTTTTTAATTCATTTCTGTATTTGTAAAAAATTCCATTTGGGCTTCTAAGAAAGCTTGGAGGCCTTCTTAAATAACTGGGCTTTCGACGCTGTCCATCCCAAGATCCCCATACGACCCTGAATTTGAATGAGTAATTTTCTTATTATTTATGAATCAGAAAATTCAAAAAGAAATTCACAAAAATTAATTAATTAATTTTTGTGAATTTCTTTTT
>CAVNYN010202921.1:0-20191 GCA_963692815.1 Nyctanthes arbor-tristis | reverse complement strand
TGTCGTTTAGAGGAACATGGATTGATGGTTTTTCTCTACTTACTGACCATGGCATCTAAAAGTAATTTCTTGATAACGTAGGATATTGAATTGCTTTTCGTACTATAGAGTTATGCCTTATGAGGAGCACTAACACGACAAATCCCTCAAAAGCAATCCAATAGTTGCACATATCTTATGTGAACTTTATTAATCCTGGCATTTTGCATTATTTTGATTTTGTTCATTCTAATGATTGCTTAAATAGATGAATCTTTGTATCTATCTAACAAAATAAAATTGTTGGTAAAGATGGTCATAGTTGGTGTAAAGGTAAGAAGCAAATAAGTATACCTATAGCACATGAATGCTTTATTTTTGTTTGTGCTCTTCCGATCTTTTGGATGGATGTGCATCATTAAATTCTGCTAGTTCTGTGTGTTTAGATGTCTAATTTGCATATTCATATGAAATGTATGTTTTTGGAGAAAGTTGATGATGCTTGGCAAACTGAGAAAAAACTAATATAATCAGAAATTTTTACTCCTATTATAATCTTTCAAACACTGTATCATATTTCAACTAGATTGAGAATTATATACTATTATGATATTCTTTTCCCTTTCAGAAAAAAAAGGGAGATGATATTCTTTTGTGCTTGTAATGTGTGAATATTTACTCTTCGAAATGGAATGTGATTAGAATTTTTATGACTAATGTCATTATTGTTTTAGTTCTTTGTTAATTAGATATTTTTTTCCCTAATGAAATATGAATTAGTAGTAGTAGTAGTAGTAGTAGTAGTAGTAGTAGTAGTAGTAGTAGTAGTAGTAATAATAATAATAATAATAATAATAAAGGTGCCATATTAGTTATTTATTTAATTTAGTTAAATTTTATTAGGGGCGCATGCATATGTCTCTACATTGGATATTTATTTTTTAATTAATTAATATGAGAATACTCATAACTACCCTATTGTTTAATTGGGGCATTTAATTAAATGCTGCTAATAGAATAATCGTACGTGGCATATATATTATTAGGGGCGTTTTTTAATGTCCCATCTGCCTCTATAGATTATTAGATGCACCATTTATAGGGGCATTTATTAATTTACTTCTAATACTCTTAGGGGCATTTTAGCTTTATTTTCCGCCTCTATTTATATTAATTGGGGCATTTATAAATGTCCTTAATAATCTCAAAGTTGATAGTGATATTATTTACATATAGATTTTTCCTTTGGCAAATCCATTAATAAAATATCTAATCTTTTGACAGTGAAGCATTAGTAAGAAAGTTAAATAGTTTTTCTATTTATCAACCAATTTACACTCAAGAATTATATTTTTAAGACAAATAATAGCAAACAAATAATATTACACGTGTTATATGTTGTCTGGTGAAGTAAAAGGAATATTTCAGTACCATGTTTTCGTATAAATTAATTAATTGCAACGCTTACATGAAAATAGGGTACATATAATATAAAATGTAAAATTATTAGCAAGGTGGCTGGGAGGTCATGCACATCATCCAATTTTCGGTTGATATAGGTAAAGGTATTATATTAATTAAATCATGGGTTGTGTTGGTATGGGTTAGGCCGAGTTTTAGTTTCGATTAAATTACAGGACTATTAAGAACCTTCACTCAAGGATTTTCCAATGATCCTTTTATTCGTGATACAGATGCTTCGTACCCGATATTATGTTACCATGAGAAACTCACTTTCAGTAGGAAATGTTTGGTTAGTACCACATGCGGATTCTCCGCAGTCCGCACCTAATAATTCGTTGAAATTCTGTTTGGTTACATTATATATAAATCGGTGGTTATTGTCACTAACGAATTTTTAGTTGTTAAAAACAACAATTAGGAACCAAATTTCGGTTGGTATACCAACTGGATTATCCAGGGAACCATAATATAGTTTTAGCAACTGAAATTTCAATTTTTTTTTTTTTTTTGGCGACCACCGAAATTTCAATTACTGAAGGCCCAATTTTTTTTTTATAGCAGAATTATTTAAATATATCTTCTGGGTAGTTTTTACACTACAAGAAATATGAGCAACAACGACAAAACTTTAGTGATGAAAATCGAAGCGTCCCTATAAGGTAATCTATCATCTTTGGCGACGACCATATGATGTGGGTGGGACCCTGCATGCAGGTTATAGCGGCGACTATGTCGCGGCTATCACCTAATGTCGTCGCTAAAAATAGACACTATTGGGACAAAACATCTTTTGTTACCATATTTCTTGATAGTAGCGACGACACTTAAATGTTGCCACTATATGTCTTGATTTATAGCGATGACGTGTAAATGTCGTTACTATACTATTGGCGGGAAGATTTCCCGCCTTTGTCTCTTATTTTTACTGACGACAAGTTGTTGCTATAGGTTAGATTGTCGTCACTATAGTTGTAAAAATCAATATAATACGTATTAAAAATGCAAAATACGAACCAAAGATTCATTTAGTCCACATGGTAAGGCGCAATGTTGGTGGAGGCAAGGTTAGGGGTTTAAATCCTCATGCTTGCAAAATAAATATAGAGTGAAACGGAGCGGGTTGGGCCGTGTCCAGGTGGTGGGTCGGGTTGGGTCAAAGTGGCAGGTCACGGAAAATAATTTTTTTAAAAAAATTAATGAGAAAAAGGGTAAAATTTACAGTGGCGACACCAAGTCGTCACTACAGTATGTCGCCGCTATAGGTATGAAAATGTTGTAGCTACAGGGCAACAGGTACGGGCCCATAGTAACGATCAGGTCGTCGCTAAAAACCGGCGCTATTGTCCTATAACGGCGACAATTGGGGCCTATAACGGCGACAAAAGTCGCCGCTATAGGTCTGGTTTGTTGTAGTGGTAACTAATCCAATGCTACAAGCTGTGGGATATATGATGTAGAATAGATGACAGATTCGAGCAGCGAAGAGTTGGACCAAAGAGAAACGAGCTAGAATTTGAGCATTTGATATTCAATGTCCAAATTGAGCCCATAATACTTACCTCAAAGTGAAACGATGAGAAGGTCTAGGCTCACTTCATAGTCATGAGCAGAATCAGTTTCGGGCAACCCGGGGTCGGTTAGGCCCTCAAATTTATGATTTTCTATTTTTTTCCCATTTTGTCTACACGACGCTCTTCCGATCTTTATTTTATAGTTTTTACCCTAGGGTTTTCTAGGCCTATTTGAATCTTGTTCGAACTTTGTTTTCATCATTCTTTGATTACTACAATTAGTGAGAACTTTCTCTTTAGCCTAGTGGATTTCAGTTTTGTTATTCTTGGAAGGTTTTCGTTTGAATCCTTGTATTCGTGTTGCGTCAGGATAAAACGACTTTGCTAAAATGGATGATATATAAAATGAGTGAAGCAGAGATGATCATGTGAGGATATGATGAGTGGAACAGGGAAAAATTATTTTGTGAACGTGTTTGATAGCTAAATTTCTGTCTCTATAGCTCAAGTCAATTATATTTTTCCTTTTTATCTTTTAATTTTTTTTGAAAACATCATGTTATTTTTTCTTTTCACTAAAAAGCTTATGAATCATGCCACATCATTATTATGCTAGAAAGTTTCTTATATAAAAGTCATAACTTGGTAATTAAAGTCACATTTATGCTACTAATACCTTTTTTTTAAGTTGAAAGTCACATATAGAATAATCTTTTAAATAAAAAGTCACATAGATAAAAGTCACATTTATATGACTTTTAAGTCACATTTATATGACTTTTAAGTCACATATAGAAATTTTGTCATTAATACATATTTAGAAAAAGAAAGTCTCATGTAAAAAAGACACCTTTGTGTTACTTTTAAATTAAAAAATGACATTTAATTTAAAAAGTCAGGAAAAACTTATATAATAAAAAAGTCACAATTTTAAATTAAAGTTGCACGTGATAGAAAAAGACATAATAGAAAAAATTATATTTAAATAAAAAGTCATATTTTTAAAGTCACATATAATAAAAAAATCATACGCAATTAACTAAAAAATTCGTATATGTAAAAGTCACATAAAAAAAATCACATATATAAAAGTCACATTCGTGTGACTTTTAAGTCACATATAGAAAATGTGTCTTCATTACATTTTTATTAAAAAGAAAGTAATATGTAAAAGAGTCACATTTTTGTTACTTTAAATTAAAAAAGTAGCATTTGAATAAAAAAGTCAGAAATGTCACATTCAATAGAGAAGTTACACTGAATTAACTGAAAGTCATATTTTTAAAGTCGCATGTGATAGAGAGTGACATATAATAAAAAAGGAAATTACATTTAATTAAAAAGTCATATTTTTAAAGTTGCATATAATAGAAAAATCAAACTTAACAATTAACTAAAACAATCGTATGTATAAAAGTCACATACAGAAATTAAAAAATATCACATATTAAAAGTTGCACTCGTTACATAAAAGAATTTTGTAATCATTTGACTTTTATAAAAAAGAACTTCTCGTGTAAAAAAGGTCGCATTGGTGTTACCTTTAAATTGAAAAAGGCACATTTAATTAAAAAAGCCACAAAAGTCAAGATCGGAAGAGCACACGTCAAAAAGTCACACTGAATTAACTAAAAGCCACATTTTTGAAGTCACATGTGATAGAAAGTGACATATCATAGAAAAAGAAATTACATCTAATTTAAAAGTCACATTTTTAAAATTGCATATATATATATATATAATAGGAAAATCATATACTCAATTAAGTAAAAAAGTCGAATATACAATTGAAAAGTCGCCTATTTTAGAAAATCACACTCAATTAATTAAAAAGATCGTATGTATAATAGAAAAGTTGTATATAATAGAAAAATCATACTCAATTAACAAAGGCATATATCATAGAGAAAAGTCACATTTTTAAAGTTGTACATAATAGAAAGTGACATAAAATGGAAAGAAGTTACATTTAATTAAAAAGTCACATTTTTAAATCACATACAATAATAGGAAAAAATCACACATAGCTAAAAAGTGACATCAAATAAAAAAAATCACATATGAAAAATATAGAAAGTCACGTGTAATAAACTTAAGAGTCATAAACTGGGATGTGAAACGGGAAACTAAATGACAAAGAACAATTTGATTTAAAACAAAAAAAGACACGAAAAGTGGAACGCATGGGGAGCAAGGAAAGAACAAAAAATTAAAATGAAAAGTCACATGAACACACCTGTATCAGTGCATGAAGCAAGTTGTCCACAAGTAAAACGAAAAGGTGAATTGCCGTAAATTCATTGCATGAATTTGTTGTCAATATTTTTTACCTATTTTTCTAAAATTTATTCAATTTGAAGTTTTTTCCCCTAATTTTCTCTCTTAGGAAGGTGGCTATCACAGTGGACTCTTCTGTGAGCGTTGGCATGTGCTCTAGGGTTGAGGTTAACGATATGGCCCTTTATTCTCTTGTGTGAGCTCTGGCTGTTGATGGGTGATCTTTTATCTGAAGTTTCAATTGCACTTCGTGAAACTGATGAAGGTGAAAGTGGGACAATTTTACTTTAATAACTCCAACACGAAGGGACAATTTCAACAATTGACGAGAGCTAGATAAAGCTAGCCATGGCAAAATGCTAAATTTTGGAGAAAAACTTGATTAATACTAATCCATTGCTAGTCCTGAATTTCTTTCCGTATAAAGATCTATTCTGAATATTCAATTATAGACACAGAGAAAGAATTAAAAGATTTTAGAAGGAAGAAATATTAATTCAATGTGTGGTATATGTTTTAGCGCTGTTGGTTTTAATTTACTTTTGTTAGAACAAAATGTTTTGTAAAATTGACATTCCTAATTTTTATTGAAGTGTCAAAATTTTGTTCCGGTTTTTTTTGTGACTTTATTTTACGTGCCATATTTAATTTTAATTTGAGTCTGCTAAAATAGTGATGAACATTTCCCAAATTATTTCTAGAATAATCATGATCTACAAAGCTATTAGAATATGGATATTTAGGTAGTAAACATTTTCTAGAAAAAGTTACCAAGGTAGGGAAATTCTAGACACAAAATTTGGACCACAATTTACATGTAGTCAGTGGAATGCACCAATATGCATTGTCTATAAATAGGCTAAGTGCTTACAATTGTAAGTTTGAAAATTGAGTGAAAACTTTTGAATAAAAATTTTCTTATTTCAAAGATTTTTCACTTCCATTCATTGTCCACTATTTCATTTGTTACACAATACTATTTACCCCTCTTCCATCCATAAAACTTACCATCTAATACCTACATTATCCAATCAAAAACAACAAATATCAGAGCCTCGTTCGAAAATTATTGGGTGCCAGGAGAAACTATGGCCAATACATTCCGCTCATCAATTCCAATCCCTGCCTTCCAAAGGGATAACTATGACTATTGATCAATCAAAATGAAGACCTACTTTTGTACTCAGAATTTATGAGATATTGTCAGTACTGTGTATAATATCGCAGATGACATTTTCTCATTAAATAAAATCAATAGAAGGATGTTATGGCGCTCCTTGCTCTACAAATGAGCTTGACAGATGAATATTTTGCAAAAATTATGGAGTGTGAAAGTGCTAAAGAAGCTTGGGATAAGTTGTAGGAGGAGTTCAAAGGAAGTAATAAGGTACCTACTTGCAAACTTCAAACTCTAAGGAGAAAATTTGAAAAATTAAAAATGAAAGATTTTGAGACTGCAAAACAATATTATTTTAGAATTGGTGAAGTAGTGAGCCAGCTAAGATCCTATGGAGAAGAAATTTCTAAAAAGAAAATTTTGGGGAAAATTTTAATTACTAACACAGAAAAATATGATTCAATTATTACAGCTATAGAAGAATCAAAGGATATAGAAAAATTAACAGCTGCAAAATTAATGGGATCACTGGAGGCTCATGAACAAATATTAGAAAGGTGACAAAAAGTTGAATTGGAAAATGCCTTTCAGTCTAAGATAAACATGCAGTCTCAAAAAATTAAAGAAAGTGAGAAGAATTTTAAAAAATATTCTAGAAATAGAAATGAAGATAAAATGATAATAGTAACGGCAAATTTCCTTCATGTGGAATTTGCAAAAAAAAAAAAAAAAAGGAAGCCATTTGAAGAAAGACTATTGGTGTAAAAGCAAAGATCAGTGCAGATATTGTAAAAGATTTGGATATAAAGAAAAATATTGTCGTTACAAAAAGAATTATCAAGCTAATTTTTCTAAAGAAAAAGACTCAAAGGGACTTCTTTTCTATGCCTCCTGCAATGATACTATAAAAGAAAAGTGGGTTGCTTGGTATATATACAGTGACTGTGATAATCATGTGACAAAGGATGAAAGTATTTTCCACAGTCCAGAAAAAATAAAAACCAAAATAAAGGCTGGGATTGGTGAATTTGTTGAAGCAATAGGTAAATGCACTATTGGCATTGAAACTAAAAAAGGAAAAAGATATATCAAGGATGTGATGCTGGTCCCGAGTATAGACCAAAATCTACTAAGTGTTGGTCAAATGATAAAAAGAGGATATGCGGTACATTTTGAAGGACACTATTGCACAATACATGACAAATACAATAAATCTATCGTGATTGCAAAAATCAAGAAGGAAAATTGATGTTTTCCTATCCAAATGAAATATTCTACAGGAGATAGTGCAATCGAGAGACAGGCCAAGTTGAAAGGAAAAATCTCAGCATCCCAACACTCCCAATAGAAGAAGAGGATGAGGCCAAGGATGAGGCTAAAAATAAATAACAGATAGTCTCGCCATATCAAATAAAGATGAGAGGGCCAACAGGAGAGTCTGCACCTAGAAATACTAAAAGATTATCAGACATCTACAACACATGCAATCTAATGATTATCGAGCCAAAAAGTTATGGTGCATCAACACATGAAGTCAGTAGTAGCTATGGTGAAAAAATATAGTATTCGATGGCAAGACTAAGCATGTCGGCAACAAGTATTACTTTGACAGAGAAGAAGAAATAAGCCAGAAGATATAGCTCAAGCATTATAGAATTGAAGAACAATGCATAGGCATTTTCGTGAAGGCACTACCATGAGCGAAGATTCGCGGCGGAAAAAGACATGACCAAAGTTAGCAAAATGAGAATCAAGGAGGAGTGATAAAACATTGATGCCCATTTCCTAAATTATTTCTAGAATAATCATGAACTACAATGCTATTAGAATATGAAGATTTAGGTCATAAACATTTTCTAGAAAAAGTTACTAACATAGTGAAATTCTAGACACAAAATTTGGACTACAATTTACATGTAGTCAGTGGAATGTACTGCCTATAAATAGGCTAAGTGCTTCCAATTGTAAGTATGAAAATCGAGTGAAGCTTTTGAGTAAAAATTTTCTTATTTCAAAGCCTTTTCACTTCTGTTCCATTCTCCATTATTTCATTTGTTATACAATAATATTTATCCCTTTTGCATCCATAAAACTTACCATCTAATACTTACATTATCCAATTAAAAACCAACAGAGTCTTGGCCCAAAAGTAAGTGTTGGGTCGTGTGTATACTTGCTTGAGGTTCAAGAGTTTCGCTTATATGCAAGAGGAGAAATATCTGTCAGTCCTCCATCAACCCTAAATGGCGAACTCAAAAGCCCCAATCCATTTCATTTGTTCTAAGTTTCCTAGTTTAAGTTGTCTCTTGTAATTACCATATTTAACTAGGCTTAAACTACATGCAGGTTAAGTTTTAATAGAATAAGAAAAGCCTTGTATTTCAGGCTGGGCATCGGCTGGGTCGGGTTTGGGCCCAACCCAAACCCAACCCGACAGTCAGTCGGGTTTGAAGTTTCAGAACCGAGCCGATCCGACTCGGTTCTGAAACTTGATTTGACCCGAGTCAACTCAGGTTGACTCGGGTCGAGTCGGATCCCCGGTTTGGGCAGCTAGCAAGAGGCCCAAATTTGGGAAAAATTTTTTCAAAGCCTAATCAAAATGTTGGACGCCCAAAAAATTAAAAGCCCAAATTCCTCATCAATCAGGATAGAGAATTCAAAACCAAAAGAAAAAAAAAACCCTAGAATACATTCTAATTTCCATGTTGTAATTTGTAAATCCAAGAGTTCCTACAAATACAATTAACATTTGATACAAAGCAAAATTAATTCCGGCGGACTCCTGTGGCGGCGGCCGTTTGCACCCACAGCGCGGCTGCTGCAGTCGCAGCAGTGGGCTAATGGTGAAGGCAGCGGCAGTCGTAGTAGTGGGCCAGAAAGAGATCGGAAGAGAAAAAGATGGCGAAGGCCGAAGGCAGTCCTATATCCACAGGCTGTTGCTCTAGCGCAGACAGCGCCGCAGTCGCGGCGGCAGCAGCGACGCAGGCGGGCTGGGTGGCTGCGTGAGGTTCCAGCCTTCCGTTCCCTTTTTCAGTGGAGAGGGTGAGATGTGAGTGGAAAAGGTGGCGGCGTGAGGTTCCAACCTTCCGTTACCTTTTTCAGTGGAGAGGGTGAGACGTGCGTGGAGAGGGTGTCAGAGAGTGAGAGACTGAGGTACACAGAACTGGATTTTCATGCCAATTGGAAATGGGTTTGGAAAAATTCAAAAAGCCTAATAAAAACCCTAAATAAATCGGGTGACTCGACTCGGGTTCCGGGGTCAGATTTACTCGGGTCAACTGGGTTCTTTCCGCTTGACCCGGGACCCGACTCGACTCAGTCGGGTCCCCTTTACCCCTAACCGGCCCGACCCGCCTGCTACAGTAGCCCGACCCGACTCGACCAATTTTGGGCCGGTAGGGTTGGGTTCATTGGGTTGCCGGATCAGATGCCCAGCCCTACTTGTATTTAAGGTTAACTAACATTCTAGTTTCTTTTTCATTGTTTCCTACATATATATGGCAACTTCAATTCTTGTCTTGCACAAAAATTCAAAATTCATGCTATATGTATTTCTCTTGTAGGTCAAGGATATACACTTCAATCGAGCCATCCTCATTGAAGAATTCTCAATGCTCGATACAAGAGAAACAGACACACTGTCATACACGTCAGACTCATTCTTGCAACCTGACTTTCACGTCAAAAATTGTGTTTGTCTAGGCTAATCAGAAATTCACAATGTTGGAATGATTTTCAGCTCACCTCAACTGGTGCAACTCTGCTAAATATATGCAAGAATTGTACAGATGAAATTCCCTATTGTACGACTAAATTACAGTTAAGAATCACAGCCCTAGAAATTGGGATTTACACATAAGATATTTATCCTATTCTAAATTGTAAGCTTTGGCTGTATATGCAGAAACACAATTGTTATATGACACACACACAAGCAAATTGTAACAATAGCTGACACGTTTTCAGCAATTTCTCTAGCTTGCACAGATGGAAGAAAGCAGTGAATTAGCTTACTTTAACTCCCCCATTCAAGCTAGAGCATACTTGAACAATTCCCAACTTTTCTTTTAAATAAGCAAACCTCGAAAGAGAACGTGGCTTTGTTAGCAAATCTGCTATCTGTTCTGTTGTTGGCACATGTTTGATTTCCAATCTTTTGTCAATAACTTTGTCTCTAACGTAGTGAACATCTAGTTTGATGTGTTTCCTTCTTGCATGGTACACTAGATTAGAAGCCAGTGCACTAGCTGAAAGATTGTCACACGATGAGATGGAAGATTCTTGCTCCTTCTGACCAATTTCACTGAGAAGAGACTCTATCCAAGAAATTTAAGCTGCTGCCAATGCAAGTCCTCTATATTCCAATTCAGTGGATGATCTAGATACTATAGGCTGCTTCTTTGATGACCAAGAAATAAGTGTCTCCCAAATAGATGCAATAACCAACTGTAGACCTTCTATCATTCAGGCAAGAAGCTCAATCAACATCAACATATCCTTTAATGTTCAATCTGTCTGATCTTTGAATCAAGACGCCATGCTGCATTGTCCCCTTTAAGTACCTAAACACTCTTTTTACAGCATTCCAATGTATGTCAGTTAGTTGTTGCAAGAATTGGCTAAGTCTGTTGACTACAAAAATTATATCTGGTCTAGTGTGAATTAAGTAATGAAGTCCACCAATGGCTTTCCTGAAAAGAGTTGCATCCTCCATTAGATTAACATCATTTTCAGAGATTAACTTTCATGAGTTCATTGGAGTAGATGAAGGTTTCAAATTCTGGAAGAGATCGGTTCAGTAAATCTGCCACATACTTTGTCTGAGAAAGGTGAAGTCCACATGCATCTCTTTTCTCCTCAATTCAAAAGAAATGATGTAATGCAGCCATGTCTTTGAGTGCAAATTCTTTGTTCCATTTATCAATGAATTCTTGTAGGAGTTTTCTGTTACTTCCAGTAATAACTATACATCTACATAAATCAAAACAAAAACTGCTTGCCTTTGATCTTTGAAGAGAAACAGAGAGTTATCAACCTTAGAATGACAGAATTTCCAGCTCAATAATGTTCCTTTCAGCCTCTCATACCATGCTCTAGGTGCCTGTCTAAGTCCATATAATGCTTTCTTAAGTTTGCACACAAACCCAGGTTTTGCTTTATCTACAAATCCTTCCGGTTGCTTTAGATAAACTTCCTCATTTATAGTTCCATTTAAGAAAGCATTATTTATATCTTCTTGCCTGATGCTTCATCCTTTTGATACAGCCAAAGTGAGAACAATTCTCAAGGTGCAAGGTTTAATAACTTGACTAAAAGTTTCTGAGAAATCTATACCCTCCCTCAGCAAAAATCATGTTGCAACAAGTTTGGCTTTGTATTGCTGTATTCTACCAAGCTGATCATACTTAATTCTGAAAACCCATTTTGTATCTATAACCTTTTGTCCTTGTTTAGGGAGAACTAAATCCCAAGTTTCATTTTTTACTAGTGCACCATATTCTCTATTCATTGCATTTCTCCAATTTTCATTACACAAAGCCTCTATTACAGAAGTAAGTTGAAGAGCAAATTTGTTTTCATCAAACTTAAACGCCATAGCACTAGCAAGATAGGTTTTAGGCTTGAAAATACCTGCCTTGCTTCTTGTGATCATAGGATGACCCATCTCTCTTTGCTCTTGCATCTGTGATTTTACCAGAACTTGCTGATCAAATTCATCATTTTCTTGCTGTTCATCTATCTCTTGACTTTCTGATACATCACCATTATCATTTTCTCCAAGTATTCCTTGACAAAAATCATGTCCCTCAACATCATTATCTCTATTCCTACTTTGAGGTTCCACTGCTGGTTGGGCTTGGATATTGACAATTATATTTTGCTGGTATGGAAGTGATGAGTTTTTGATAGTGGGAGTATAATAAGGTATCTATCTGTGATGATTTCTGTGACTTTAGGACTTGAACATTTGTTAATGAAACCTTGAGAAAATGGAAACTCATACTCATTAAAGACTACATGTCCGGATAGATATGTTTTTCCTATAGTACTGAGACATTTGAAGCCTTTATGAGTATTATTATAACCAAGAAATACACACTTTGTTGAATGAAAACTAAATTTGTGTTGTTGATAGGGTCTGAGACATGGAAAGCATGCACAACCAAAAACCTTAAATTGATTGTAGTCAGATGGCTCTTTGTAAAGTGTTTCAAAAGGGGAGTTCATGTCTAAGATAGGAGTGGGGAGTCTATTAATTAGGTGGACTGCTGTATGGAATGCCTCCCACCAATAAAATAAAGGCATGCTAGATTGAGCTAAGATAGCCAAACCAGTTTTAGCAACATGCCTATGCTTTCTCTCAACCCTTCCATTTTGTGTTGATGTGTAAGGACATGAATTCCTTACTTCAATTCCAGAGTTTTGAAACAAGGTTAAGACGCTTTTGTATTCTCCTCCTCCATCACATTGAATAGCCTTGATTTTACTATCAAATTTGTTTTCAACTAGGTTTTTGAATTGGGTAAATGCAATGAATGTCTCAGACTGTTGTTTCAAAGGATAAATCCAGGAGAATCTATTGTAATCATCAAGAAACAACACATAATATCTAAAACCGGCTGAGGATTTAACAGGGACTGGTCCCCGCAGATTTGTATGAACTAAGTCAAGTGGGAATTTTTCTTTAGATTATTGAATTCTTAAAGGGCAAAGCATGAGATTTAGCTAGTTGACAGGCATCACAAAACTAGAAATTTTCATTGCAAATTGATGATTCTTTACAGGAATTAAGAACCTTGGACATGACACAGATCGGAAGAGCACACTTCCTATGCCATAGACTCAATTTAGACTCACTAGACTTGGAAACAAATGACTCTACTTGACAAGACTCAATTGAGAAAATAGAAACAGGGACTTAATTTACTAGACCAGACTCAGTAGAAGAGGGACCTTGACTATTCAGCTGATATAAACCATCTCTAAGCCTTCCCAACAGCATCACCTCCTTGGTAGTTTTGTCCTTCACAACACAGAATTCAGAGTGAAATTCAAGGAATACATTATTATCTTATGCCAAGCTGTGACACACTGAGAAGATTTCTTTTAATTTCAAGCACATAGAGCATTTTGTTCAAAGTTAATGATTTATCCTTGAGGACGTGCAATTTTCCAATACCTGTATGTGAAATTCTCTATTTATTTCCATTACCAACAACTAAACAATGCTTACCATTATACTCTGTGGCCTCAGTCAGATTCTCGGCAGCTCCTGTGACATGGTTTCAGGCCCCTGTATCCGCAAGCCAAACTGGATCAGCCAGGGTGGATGGTGTTGCCACCAGAGTAGTGTGATTAGGAACATTATAGTGACCATTGTTATCATCTGACTTGTATCTATCCCAGTAGTCCTTAGCAGCATGACCCAGCTTACTACATATTTGGCAGGGACCTTTAGGCTCTCTAGAATCAGATCTGTTTTGCCTTTGTCCTTTGCCTCTTCCACCCCTATAACCATAGCTCCTTCCACCACGATTTCCTCTTCCACTTGTACCACCTCTGAAGTTTGAGTATAGTCTATGTGCCCTATTAGCATAAACCTGACTTATATTAAGTGAGGCTAGATTGTTCCTTTGAGTGTTTAGTTGCTCAAGCCTCCTCTCATAAGTCATCAGAACTGACTACAAATGAGTAAAAGAGATGCTCATCCATTCATTAATTTGCCCCACAATAAGGGTGTATTCTTCATCCAAACCAGCTTGCACTTAATTGACAAAGTCAGCATGAGAGATAGGCTTACCAGTAATTTCCAGATTGTCTGCCAACTGCTTGAGAGTATTTAGATACTCAACGACAGACATTGAGCCTTTTTTGGTTTTCTGCATTTCAACAGTAAGAAATGTGATGCGGGACTTGTTCATCACACCAAAAGCTTCTTCTATTGCTTTCCACAGCTTGGATGAAATTGTTTCTCCCATAACTCTTATAGCAATCTCCAGTGTCGTGGTAGAATACAATCAACGCATCAATAGTTGATCAATTGATCAATTGAAACCCATTTTTTGTATTCTGGGTTTTCACTTACTTCAATGGTAGCACCAACATCAGTAGTAATCTGGCTGCCAATAGTTTTAGCAGGTACTGGTTTTCACCATTGAGAAACCCCTCCAAATTGTGCCCTTTCACAACAGGCATGACCATATGCTTCCAGAGAAGAAAATTGTTCTTCTCAAGCTTAACAGCAGGGGTTTGGTTGAGAGAAACTCCAAATGAAGAACTTTGATTGCCTACCAACAGTGAAGGCAATGTAGAGCTACTTGAATTTTGTTGGGTCGCTGAGATCTCAGAACTTTGATCCGCCATTGAAGGTGGCTCTGATACCAAATCAGAAATTCACAAATTGGAATGATTTTTAGCTCACCTCAACTGGTGCAGCTCTGCTAAATATATACAAGAATTGTACAGATGAAATTCCCTATTGTACGACTAAATTACAGCCAAGAATCACAGCCCTAAAAATTGGGATTTACACATAAGATATTTATCCTGTTCTAAACTGTAAGATTTGGCTATATATGCAGGGACACACTTGTAATATGACACATATACTTACAAAAACGTATGAGCAAATTGTAACAATAGTTGATATGTTTTCAGCAATTTCTCTAGCTTGCACAGATGGAAGAAAGTAGTGAATTAGCTTACTTTAACTAGGCTGCCCTTCAATGTGCGTTGATAGAGGATCAACATATGTGCGAGGAACTATCCACACAAAGTTGAAGCTGTTTAAGAGGTCTTGTTTCCCAAGATGAGTTCAAGTGTTTTGTAGTAAGCTTGATGTACGTTCCTGTGTGAGCGCGAGAGCAAAAGAAGAGCAACAGAAGTTGTCAAATGTCAAAAGGCGGAGACGGAGTTTCTTTTATAAGTTTTCCTTTTAAGTGTTAAGTATATATTGCGAGGTCACTCATTATCTTTTGCTATACTAAACCTTCCCTGTGATAGTGGATCAGTTGTCTCATGGTAAGGGTGCCTACAGTTTTTCTGTTTTGGCAGTGCAACAAATAGCACCAATTTGGGTGACTCCTATAGCAACGACGGTGATGTAGCCTCTAAAAGGCAGGTCTATAGTAACGACATTGAAAATCACTTCTATATGTCAAACACACTACAGAGGCAACCTATTGTCGTTTCAATAGGTGAAAATGTTTTTGCTATAGGTTGGTCTATAGCAGCTAAGCTTTAGCGATGTTATGCATATTCACTATCGTCCCAAAACGTGAGGGTAGAATCATCTTTTTGCAATATATATTTCTAGCACGTTAAATCCCTAGGTTTTTTTCCGTCACTCACCCGATAGTCGTAATTCACCAAGAAGCAGTCTCCTCTGGCGGAATCTCATCTTCTCTGGCGGTTATTGGTTCTACATTGGTGGTCGGCGGGTAGGTTCTTCTCTCTTTTCCTCTCATTCCTTTTCTTCTATGTTTCTCGAAGTTTCAGTTCTATAATCACATCAATTTGGATGTTCTATTTCTATAGCTAATTTTGAATTCCTTTTCTTGTTTTTGTCGTATTCGTTCGGTGGATTTGTGCTTCGTGTGATAGTCCGGTAGCCATGGAGTCTGAAAATTCAAGCGGGTTTGACGATTTAGGGTTGTGGTCGGTTACTGAATGTAATTTTTCTTTTTCTTCCGATCTCTAAATTTGATTTTGGGTTTTTCTTTAAATTGAAATTAATTTTTCTAATAATCAAGTCTTTGCTTGCTTTGGGACGGTGGTTGTTCTGTATTATGTTGCTCAGACTTTTTATTCACATTTGTTTCTTTACTGCTAGCTTTTTCTTTCGTTTTGAAGAACGGGTGATGTCCCCCTTGCTCATGCCTATACTGATTATTTTAATTTGACTAATAAAATTTTGTTTTTCACCCAAAAAGAGGATGAATGCTGTGACAGTTTTAGGTTGAAATTTTTCTGTGGTGTAGTTAGTCTTTTTATTTGGATTTTAAGTCTCCATGGATTATCGGATAAATCCCTCTTTGCTTTTGTCTTGGATACTAACTTACTTTAATGAAACCAATTCAGGGAATTTCAAGTTTGAATTGTATTTCTGCACTCAGCTTCTGCTGTGAAGCATTCTAGGATCCACATATTCATACGACGCTCTTCCGATCTCCTTTGATCAATTTAAGCGGGACCATAAATTTTAAAATTGTATGATTGCTTTTATTGGTGATGGTGTATGATTATTTTTCATAATTTAATTCATTTAGATGTATTTGCAACTTTCTACCTTGACTCTCCTCCCCACTTCTGAGGTTTGTAGCCATTTAAGTGTTTGAAGTTTTAGGATGCACATATAATATTTTGTGACTTCTTTGAAATGATTTCCATCCATTAGCTCATAAATTCATAGAAGCAAAAGGAATTGTTCAAATAGATTTAAGCGGTTTTAATTTGAATTATTGTTTCGAGTTTCTGACCTTTCTTGAACTACGGATTCTTTTCCGCAGCTGACTTATTTGTCTAGTTGCAATTGCCTACACAGTACTGCTACTATTACATTGGGTTTATTTTATTATTTCTCCTCCTCTTATGTTGTACCTTACCAGTTTCTGTAAAAGTGTACATTGAGAACAGCTTTGTATTTGCTGTGATATTTAAGACTTAAAAGTGTTAGTTATGGGAAAATTCACCTTTCCATTGTCAAGTGGGACAGGTATGCATTCTTAATATGAATTTGTGCTTTTAAATAATTTGTTTATATCATCTTCCTATCAATATATCTACTGCATAATTATTATTTTCTTCTTTTATCAAAGGGCTGAGATTGACTACTCTTCTATGATTGATAAGAATGTTCATTTGTATTCTTTTATTAAAAAAAAATATTTTGCTATTTTCCTTAATTGATTCTGATTTTTGTTTTATTGTTATCATTTACGTAATTCTTAGGTTTGTTTAGAACATACCCTTCTTCCTAATCACACAAATATTTGTGTAAATTGAATATATAAAGAAATTGTGTAAATTCATGGTTTAGAACACACCCTTCTTCCTAGTTCATGGTTTAAACGAAATATATCCCGGAATAGCTGTTGAAATTATCTTTTAGCAGAACGTAGAGAAAAAAAATAGTAGAATGGAACCTCTAGCATGCTGAAAGAGAAGTAGAAACAAATAGGAATGTTGTGTAAAGACACATCATGCCTTGGCAGGTAGTAATTAAGGTGCAAAATGGGCTGGCTCCTTTGCCGTCAAGAAGGCGTTGACATTTTGATTTCTGGATGAAATTATTGTTTTCATTTGATTCATTATGTAGCAAAAATTAATGGAAAATCAGCAACTCTTATATTATACTCTGTTACATTTCAGTTCTATTCTTCTTAGTCTTTAGTTATTTCTTGAGTGTGGGTTGGAATGTAAGATTCTTGAGTGTGGGTTGAAATGTAAGACCATTGCAAAAGGAATAAAGGAAGAGATTTCAATTAAATAACACACACTTCAATTCTCTTCTTCTTCTTCTTCTTCTTCTTCTTCTTCTTCTTCTTCTTCTTCTTCTTCTTCTTCTTCACTGCCTTACAAAAACAAACAAAGCCGGATGATAGTTTTGAAACTTCATTAATGATAAAGGTAACAAATTTTCCTTTTCGTACGATAAATACACTTCTCATACTTCGATTACCGATCGTAGTGAACCTATGGAAGTTTACTGCAGCAGATGGTGGCCGTTTGACTTCTTCAGGCTGTGGGATTTTGCTTCAGAGCATTCCAGGTTAACTTCTGACTACGCTATCATGATTCTTCTATTACCACATACTGATTCTGATTCTGTCAAATCTTTACTTATAATGTACAGCTGTTTGTTGGTAGATAATTAATTAATACCAGAAACGACTGAATATTGAGAGATGGTTTGTAAGGCTACACGAAGAGGCATATTTTGTATGAATTATAATTAGTTTTAAACTATGCTTCCTTATTAAGGTTATTGAGCGTAAGATGATTCATGCTAGAGCTAAATGATAGTTTTACGTGGCAGTATGTTTGACACACACACATGAATGATTTCTATTATATTTTGATTTGATTATTGTTATTTCTAGGCAGTTATGATGTTTAATTAACTTCAATTTTATTTGTTTTATATGAACTTTAGTTTTGTTTTATTTATTAGTATTTCGTTTTTGTTAATCTAGATCTTGCAAATACAAATTTTTACTGTGTTCCATTGAATATCTTTTTATATTATTATAATTGTTTAATGTGTTATTCCCGGCTAATAGTCTTTTTGTTATTGATGAAGAGTTTGGTTGGCATATGTTGTTGAAGTGGAAATATGTTTTTGGAGTTTGAGTTTGTGCTTGATTTGAGATTTTTTGATGGCTTGATTTGTTCAATTTATTGGATTTTTTGCAACCCCTTTTTTGTCTGTAAATGTAGGCTTGTTAGATGAGTTACAACCTAGAAGAGCATGTAGAATCATTTATGTGGCTAATGGTGAGTAGAATATTTATATGAACTTTGTATATGCTTTAAGAATCTCAAGAAAACAAACTACTGAAACTGGATATCATGCATCCTGATTTTCATTGTTACAATTTTCCATGCAGAAGTGCTGAAGATCTATGCTTGTCTTACCAGTTCTTTTGGGCATTTGCCAAAGAAACTATGTGAGATTGGAGTAAAATGAAGAAATAACAGTTGACAACAATTGAAATTACAGTGAAAAAAGCCCCTAGATTCTATTTGAGCTACAAATAACGGGGGACCATTTTTTCTTAATGCCTAGCTTGGTGGGTGACTACATTTTTTATTCAAGTTCTTCCCATTTGTATTGGTAACACTTTATTCATTTAAATTTATAATGAATATACTTACATTGTTATCGTTTGATTTGTCTAAAGTTTGGGTGTTCATTGCGTGTTGTAACGATTCCAATTATAAGGATGATAATGGATGATAGTGAATTGGGGATTGAGTTCAGGTTATAGTCATAGATGTACAAATCTTTTTTTTTTTTAATTTTATTTTGATCTATGGGGGCGACATTTGTGAAACACAATTGCACACACTCAATTGGGACTACAAAATCGCTGCTATAGGTGCTGTGATATGTAGCGGCGACGCTGTCGTGCCTATAGACCTATTGGTGCTGTCCTGTACCGACGACTTTTTAGGGCGACTCTAAGGTTTTGGAGGCAAAAAAGCTATCTACAAGAGTGACAAATGTCGCTCCAATTGGTCTTTTTTCTTGTAGTTCGTCAACAATTCTGGTGTTATTTATTTTCTGCATATATGCTCGAGCTAGACATATCTAGGTTTGTGTTCTACTATATACCAGATTAACGGTTTAAGTAGCTAGGCAGTATACATCCTGATTAGAGTCTAGATAATTAGATATTCACAAATTTTCTACCATACAATACACTCCAACACATTTGCAGCATGCATTTGCTTATCCATAACCACCTTCGCTCCCCACCGCATCCCAATCACCACGAAATCAAAGAAGGAAACTGGACTAATAAAATAGTGTCGTTAGAAAGACAAAGGTAATGATTAGCAGTGAAACTTGGTGACGAGACAAATGGTAATAGCAGAGGTTGATGGGGTTTGTAATATTCGAGTAAAGTGAAGGCTCTTTATATATTTAAAAGAATAATGTTATTTATCACTAGTAATGATCATCACCATCCTTTGTGGCAGTGTATTGTCATTAAATGATAAGTGTAATTAAATGTGATGACATGTGGTTATTTGAGTTTGATTTATGATTTAATTATTGTCACTCAATGTTGGTAAAAATGCTGAATTTTGGAGAGAAGCTTGATTAATATTAATCCAT
>CAVNYN010202919.1:0-51511 GCA_963692815.1 Nyctanthes arbor-tristis | reverse complement strand
TTGTAATCATGAAGGGTTCTCATCCAAAAATTCTTCGACTGAATCTGTCATGCTCAAATGATCTTGAAACTCCATTTTATTCTGCTGCATCTTCTCCTGTTTTGGATAGTGAAAGGTCAGGGAACCAGAGGATGAAGCATTCTACTCCTGCTAGCAGTCCAGAGGATCCAAGTACTTCTTGCACAAGAACCTCAGGCGCCAATTCACTAGTAACTCCAGATACGGGGGCTTCTATTTTTCTTGTGTATGAACAGAACCCATTATACGAAGGAGTAAATAGAGGCAAATCCCCGCCTGGTGGACAAAATCTGTTGGATCAACCAGGGGAAAGTATAAAAACATTTTCTGCAATCCCAGGATCACAAACTCAGAGAGATAAAAGAATTTTTTGGATCCATCAAAATCACAATTTTTCTGAGGATGCCCTGGAAGGTGGAATGTCCAAAGACAAAACCAAAACTGGACATCCCACTGCCAGGACTGAACTGGATAATTTTATAAAAGTTAATCAAGATATCATAGAAGGATTTAGGCCTACTCAAAACCCTGAAAGAGATTATGAATTCAACTATAGCATCCGGGAGGCTGTGGCTTTAGGAAGAACTTCCTCTACACCTCCTCCTTTGTGTTCACTATGTCAGTATAAGGCTCCAACTTTTGGAAAACCACTGAGACAGTTTCCTTACAGAGAGCTAGAGGAAGCCACAGATGGTTTTTCAGACAAAAATTTTATGGATGAAGGCGGGTTTGGTTTGATATACAGAGGAGTTTTGAGGAATGGGTTGATCATTGCAGTGAAGCAATTAAAGTTTGTAGCTTCTCAAGGAGATGATGATTTCTGCACACAAGTACGAACACTGAGCTGCGCTCAACACAGAAACGTTGTGCTGCTTGTTGGATTCTGCATTGAAGGGATGGAGAAATTGCTGGTATATGAGTACATATGCAATGACTCCTTGAACTTTCATTTACATGGTATCTACTGTAATCTCTGTGTTCAGTTAGTGATTTTGGCTTCCAAAGCATACTGTAATCTCTGAGTTCAGTTACTGATTTTGGCTTCCAAGTACTTTGGATTTTCTCATAGGCATTCATTTGCAGGTGAGAAAAGAATGGCTCTGGATTGGCAATCACGTCTGAAGATAGCTATAGGGACTGCAAGAGGCTTACGCTACCTTCATGAAGATTGCAGAGTTGGATGTATAATTCACAGAGACATGCGTCCTGACAACATCCTCTTAACACATGATTTTGAACCTCTGGTATATTTCATCCATATTTTAGGAGCATCAGTTTTGCTTAAGTTGAATATGTTAGTAATGTACTATTTAAAATATTATATTCTGTGAATAACTAATCAGTGTCCGAGTAAGCATACTATATTTGAGTAACTAAAATATTATACTATTGCGAGCTTGACTTTTACTTTTTGACTTTTTGAAAAAAGTGAAGCCTATGAAATGTTGCCAAGTGGCAGTTAATAAAAAAAATAGTTTATAATCTGAGTTGCCAAACACACTGTTTATCTAAGTATATTGTCTCATCAATTTAGGTTGCTGATTATGGACTTGCAACCTTGCACTGTGACAGGGATTTCTGTGATGGTGACCAAATTGTTAAAACTTCAGGGTAAATCACTGCATGATTGTTTGTATGTTCAGTTTATTGTTACTCCACTGAATTAAACCTACAAAGACGCAACAATCTCAATTACTGGTATTTTCATGGATTTTCAGATAACTCAAGAAGTTCTCTCTGTTTTCACTTCTCTAGATATCTTGCACCAGAATACTTCAAGGGTGGAAACGTGACGGAGAAAGTCGATGTATATGCCTTTGGTCTGGTATTGTTAGAACTAATCACTGGCCAAAGAGCGAGTGACTTGCTATATTGCATAGAACGTCAACTATTTGCCCACGGTAAGTTCCATCCTTCAGCTGCCATTGAACCAGTTCATATGCTGGGTTACAAGCATCAATTGCTGGACTCCTGTTTGGCTTCTTTCCAAATGCAAAGCATGCCGTATGAGATTCGGACAATGGGTTATGCAGCTTCGCTGTGTCTACAGCAGAATCCCGAGTCAAGACCACCCATGTCAAAGGTCTGTAATCCTCATCTCCATATATAATTATATATTCATGTTCATCTTTGATGCAACTAACCGGTAATGCTTTCTTTCAATCAATAGGTACTGAAAATACTAGAAGGAGGAAGTACAGTACATACTCTGGGTCTGGACATGAACTCAGTTGGCAGTAGAAGTGGTCATATGGAGGGACTGAATTCAAAACGCCTACTTGAATCCAAGACAAGGCATTCCCGCAAGAAGTCGTATTGAATCGTCAACTCTCTTATTTTATTGAAGAATTGCCTGGGTCTAATGGCTGTAATTATCAAACTCTCTGAATTCTTACGAGTTACTGCTATATATGTCTGTCCAAGTAATTTTCTTGATTAAACTATATTGTTATGGGAATAGTTGAGGTGAAAATGAGCCAGAGACAGCCTCCGACTCCCAACAGCCTACGTATATACACAAATCATCTGCTGTTGGGGACCCACATATGAAATCATATTATTAAGTGACATTTTCTATTTTTGTTTCTTTATGAATATAACTTCCTCCAGCGAGTAAAGATAGTCTTCCTTCATTTCTCACATTGATTAAGAATACTTAATTAATATTGTTGAAAAATGTTGATTTTAAGAATATATTTTATGATATACTCTTTCGTTTAGTTAATATGTTTCACTCTATTTTCTTTTTTTGTTCATTATCAGTACAATGCACAACAAAAAAAATAAATAGGAGTATATTAGAAAAATAAAACATAAAATAAAATAATTTGACTATATATATATCAGATAAAAACATAAAGAAAATTACTATGTTCAATAATAATACGTTAAGCTAACTGTAATACCGGTCATTAGTTTATGAATTATATATGATCAATACAAGTGCCCTACTTGCAGAAACTTGTACTCAGAAAGTTTTGTTTTCTTGGAGTTCATCGCCAATTTATCACATAGCAATCTAATGATTTGGATTTGCAATGTTTGGTGGATAAAATGGCCACACGAGACGTATGAAAAGAATTGTTGTTTCATATTCAGTTAGAATATCACATGAAAAACTTAAATAAATATGTTGAATAGACAATAATGATGAGACATCAAAAGTTCATATTCCCATTCCATGCACCTCAATGGTACCAGTCATTAGTTTATCATCATCCACACTACTCTATTTACAGAAGCTTATGGTATACGTACATAAATTAAAATTGAAATTTGTTAAGTATCACACACACCACCACCAACTTGAAATCGAAATCATTTGATTATTACTTGATTTGGTGAATAATTTGCTGGTTCCCAGTTGATATCCCCTCGGATTTTTTGAGGCAATGTTTGCTGCCAATGCGTCACCGTTTCTGAAATGCTCCACACTTTAACAGATTTATCGAGACTGCCACTATAAACCACCCACTTTGGATCCTCCTCTGTGGATTCCTTGTCCTCCTCCACCGCCAGACACTTGACAGGTCCGGTATGCGCACTGAATACCGACATACAAGAGTGGACTGCTCCCAGCCTCCTCCACATGCATATCGTCTTATCAGCCGAGCCACTGACCACCAAATTCCCGGCCGTGGCTAGGCAGAGGACAGCCAGTGTGTGCCCCTTCAGCACCCCTGACAACCACTTGTTGAATTCCCAAAAATTCACTAGTCCATCCGACGAGCTACAGTAGACGACAGAGCCAGACCTGTCGACGGCCAACGCCGTGATGGCACATTCCTGAGTAATAAGTGTTTGCACCAAAACATGCTTGGTATTCTTACCATTGTGTTATTCCCTTTTCCAAACCTTCACTGTCCCATCGGCCGATCCCGTATAGACGATGCCGTTGATAGTGGCAACCAACGAGTTGACAGCGTCATCGTGTGCCTTGACAGATTCGACGCACTTGGAGCCGTTTACTCTCCATACCTTAAACATCCTGTCCCAAGAAGCAGAGTATAGAAACTCCTGCCCTGGCTCCATGCTCATACAAGCAATTGCATCGGCGTGCTTTATCCATAGCCCCGTCCGATTGCGCTTTATTTCAACGTAATTTTTCGGCCTAATTGAGGCCTTAAAAACGTCGAAGAACATAGGCAGTGTCCCAACACGTTTATGGATACTGGGATTCTTGGAACTGATCTACCACACTCGAATTTTTCCGTCTTGATGGCCGGTGAAAATCTTGTCGCCCGATATAACAATGGCCTTTACAAGGCCACTGTTGGATTTAAAGGCCGAGAATTCTTTCATGTTCTTCCAGACCCGAATGTTCTTGCTCTCTGAACCCGTGTAGAGGACTTGATTCTTGACGGATAACGAGTATACATGTCCCTCTTCACGAAAGAGCGAACCAATTAGGCCGTATTGAGGGATGTCTCTAGTGGTCACTGTTTCATCGAAATTCGACCAGGGAGATTTCATGAAAGGCCAAGTTTGGTTCCACGGCGACATCATTGTCGGGGAGGACTCCGGGCTCAGGCAACAGGGGTCGTAGGGAGAAAACTCGAAATGACCGTTGAACTCTAACATGTTATGATGATTCTTATGATCATTCATGCTGTGCATTTTCGATTATCAGTAATTAACTGAATTCTAGCATCACAATATATAGTGTGTATAATTACGGAGAAATGAATTCAGAGTGTGGAAAGGAGAATTTGCGCAATCCAATGGAATTTGAGAGATAGGTGAGAGAGATTGTTGAAGCCTACTAAAGGCGGGACAGTTATATATAGAAGACAAATTATTATTATTATTATTATTATTATTATTATTATTATTATTATTATTATTATTATTATTATTATTATTATTATTATACGAGGAATAGGACGCTGGATCTTGACACGTGTCTTTGCCGGTGGGTAATTCTACAATTCGTATTGGGAAAAAAATATTATAGCGCTACCAATGTAAGGTGTACAAAATCTATACACACTTCTAATATAGTCCTTTTAAAGAAGATAGAGCCATGGACACTTTAAGTAAATATTATGGGGGCTCTAGACAACAAATAACATTTCTCATCAAGAAAATCTCCTATAACCAAGTCAATAAGACAATAGTAATGTACAGACTCATTGGCGTCGACCAATAAAAAATAATCAGTTCTCCTCCTATTGCTATATATGTCCTTTCCATATTATTGATCCATGTCAGTTGGTTGGCATATTCTACCACCCTGTTGGTCGGAGAATGAAACCGAAAAATTAGATATCTTGTGCATAAATTTTTTAAAGTTGATTTTAATAATGTGTACCACCCAGTTTGACATGGCTTTTAAAAAACTTCAAAAAAATGAAAAATTGCAAGTATTTTGTCTACCTAGAAAAGCTTCCAATGAAGCTACTCGGAATTTCTTTGTTCATGGTCTCGTAGAGCACTTCTAAAAGTAAAAGAAGACCAAGACTATTATTTCAAATGCAGCCGAGCAAACAAAAGATATACATTTCTGGAACGATGGAATTCCATTTTTAGGTCAAGAAAAATGTTCTAATTAGGAGGAATCGATGTGGGAAGATTCCATTTTTCTTTTTAATTTAAGAGAAAGACACAAAAATGTTCATGTAGAGATTTTTCTTGAGATTATTATTAATTGATAATAATTACAAATTATGAGGCTTATTAAGGCCAATATATTCAGGCCCACGGCACCCAGTTGCATCCATACAAGGTCAGTGGTTGACAACAGCCACAACAATTGTATTGTAACAGACAAAATATGGAATTGATACAAAATTTTGGTCCGCCTACTATCAAACAATTTGCATTAAGAGCTCAATCTTCGGAGTTTCAGTTAAACGTCACGGGCTTTCTTCCCTTGTATCAAGGCAAATAATAGAAACCTATAGTCAATATTTCTTTCTGTTCTATACAACCACAAAGTAAACTCAATTATATAGATAGTGATAATTATACAAAGTGGAGGAGAATACATAGGAACTAGTAACCATGTTTGTAAGTCAATTGAAAAAATTGTCATGAAGCAGGCCACGTAATTAAATGGCAAATTAAAACAATGCGATATATTGCAAGAAATTAGGATGTAATCTTTTTCTTAATCTCCTGTGGCAAATTGACACGTGGAAAATGATAATATACGCATCCCAAGGACCGTTGAGCCTCTGCCACGTAAAGGAATTCCAACGGCCACATTTTTCTTCTGGTCAGTCCTTGGAGCCCAAATAACTGCAAATTTTGCCATTTGGGTAGCAAGCCAAGTCCACCATGCCAGAAACCTTACATTACATATTTCACAAATTAACGTTTGCCCATATATCTCTAATGATGTCTCACTCTCAAGGCATTGAATATTGCTCAGGTTGAAAGTGAACCTACTCGTTAAAAAGTAGATTATTATCGTGAAGTATTAGGAGGCCAGTGAACTTTGTATAATAAGTGAAAATGAAAAGATTCTTAAAGAAGTCATGAGAAAAGAACTCAAGTTTGTTTACGAGCTCAAGTTACGACACATGTTGAGCTTCCGCTAATGATTATGGCAGAGGTTTTTAGGTTGCTTAAACAGTGTGCCACGTAGTGAGAGTCCACTGGCCTTTTTCTATCTCTTTTCATGGAACCTAACAATTATGCCATTTGGGTGCTCACGTTGGTCCACCATTTGTTCTGCAGTGATGTGACAGAGAATCATGTTCAAGATCTTGATCGTTGATCAATTTTTTGGCAACATACGATTACTATTTTGTTATAAATATATTTTGGCGCTTAAACAAAAATATCGAGTCAGAGATATGTTAAGAAGGGCACATTTAAAGGAAAGCGATAAATTGTCTTTAGTCTTGCTGGGATTACAAGAAGTAAATTTTAGAGCGATGAAGGAGGCTTTCGGCCATTTACTTCAAATGGATTTAGGGCCTTTGGACTTTTATAGGACACATTGTCCTTATTGCTAATTTTGGGTAGTTGATTATGGACATTTTTGGTGGCCACCATTGTACCTTCACACAAACTTGTCTCTCTATTGAAGCCCATCTAACAAAATTAACCGAGACCACCTAAAATGAAAACAAGTAAACAACGCATTTATTTAGGGGGAAAATATAGGCTTAGATATTCGAGTGAAAATCGTAAGTTCAATATGAATACATAGTCTCAATCTCTCATCATATGTCTTGCGGGACTATCCGATTAGACACATATGTTATTAAAGATTTTTAGATAACCCACATGTGGGTTGTCTCACTATATGATTTGTCTAATAACCTCCTCCATATGTGCGTCTAGTGAAATAATTCAGTAAGACGTATGGTGAAAGATTATATTTTCAATAAATATATAAAAGCTTTTATAACTATAATGAGTGAGTTTTATATTTGGTAAGACTGATGATAAGATTACATGACATCTAGATCGATACATTTTGATAAAAGTCCAGTAAATTCCATGTGCAAGCGCATGAGTAAAAGGAGGCGAAACAGTACAAGAAAAGAATTTGGTTTGAGCATCTTAGGAGAAGATATTTTGTCAAATAAAGCAGGTAAGTAGTTAATTAAATTCGTTAAAAGTTTGTATGATCTTTTTTTGGTTGCTAAGATTGTAACAACGTAAATTGCGGCACGCAGACTATTGTAGAGGAAGTTTGTGTATGGAAAAACTTGTTATTCTAAGAAATTTGCACGTCATGACGGTCAATGTTTCTTGGAGATTCCATGACCGAATCGAAAAGAATAATAACAAAAATTTTACATCATAATTGACCCAATCCTGTACTGCTGACCATTTGCATCGACAGAAAGCATTTAGCATGAGCCATGAAGAGTGTTGCAATTTCTCTTAAATTTGGATGCAAAATAGCATGAATGGTTTACCGACTTTACCACTTAGAGCGCTTAGAGCATCTCCAACCCACCTCTATTTTGGAAACGAGACTATGTCCAAAATAGAGGTGGATTGTTGCTCCTATCCACCTCTATTTGCCATAGATGGCAGCAGTGAATATTCAAATTTGGAGATTCAATGTACAAATAGAATTGAAATATAGAAATGCTTGCAATTTAGGGAAATGCCATTCCATAAATTCTAAGCTGGTTCCTAACCCTTTTTTAATTTTTTGGTGTTCATAGTTTTTAAACTTTTCGGTCATTTTGGTCCTTATTATTTGTCACTCTTTTTTATCACCTGGTACAATTTGGGTTTTTCTCATACTTATAATTATAGCATTTGTTGATTGCAATAATTTTTTTTATTTCATTTTTATTTAAACTCGACTAATTGAGTTAATTACTCAATTAATGACTCAATTATTTGTTTAATTATATTTGATATTAATTTAATTTTTGAATTTGTAAAACATGTTAAATAGTTGTAAATGGAGTTGAATAGCAAATATAAAGATTTAGACAAAATTTACATATCACGAGTTGGAGAAGGTTAAAAGAAATAGAAATTGTAAATCTTTATCTTAAAGGATAAATAAGGGGAAAATAGAGTTTTAGGTCGGAGAAGGCCATGGGTCCTTATTTAAAATTTTTTAATTGTCTTTTATTTTTCGTTCCTTTGTATTTACAGACATTCAATTTAGGTTTTAACTTTTCCAACCAAAAAAAAAAAAGAAGTTTTAAGAATCCATGCGCGCAAAATGACCAAATACCCCATCAAAATGATCCCCGACTGGTTACTTGCGCCTTCCTCCATCACCTATTCCCATTAATTATTAGGGTTAATTAATGTTCACACACAAATAATGTGTCAAATGTCTTTATCAACCAACAGACAATTGTAAAACTTAACATCTCATGTGCTTGATTTTTAAGGTAATTAATTGGGTGTAAATACTCTTGAAATAAGTGATCACATAATGGTGTTAAAAAAAAAAATTGTCGAAGATTTTGTCATAAAACATCCCTTCTCATTGGCCTACATAGATGCAAATCACATAAGCTAAGGAGTTTTCTTATAAAACTTTCGGCAAATTTTTGAACATTTTCAAGTAAACACGTGTCACCACTAATTCCTTTTATTTTAATTTCACGTCACATTTTAAAGATATCTCATGAATTGGGACCAAGTTACTATAAACTATGAAGTTTGAGGACCATGATTTGCCTAATAATCAGTTCGATGGGGCAAGATTCCCTCTAAAGACAAGATAAGCCCAAATGGCTGGCTGGTTTTAATTATTAAAACGTGACTAAAGAATCTATTTTGACACAAAAAAATAGTTTACAAAAAGTTTTACAACAAACACTGAAACAAACATATGCCACCACTCATATAATTGTCATTGATTTAAATGTGATATTCTAATTATTTAAAACAGGATCCCATTAAATATGTATATTTTATAAAACTCTTTGTATGAGTATGACTTCTTGTTCGAAACTTCAAATAGCACAACTTCTTAATTATTACTCCCTCCGTCCCATAAAAATATATTCATATCAATTTTTTACATAGATTAAAAAATATGAATTAATGTGGTTAGAAATATAAAATTTACAATTGCTTTCCTAATATGCACTTCTTTAATATTAAATCACCCTTGTATTTAGTCAGTATAGTCATTAAATGGACAAAGAACATATTTAGAAAAGAAATTATTGAGTTCACTCTCGTTTATAAAAGTAGACTATAATTTGGGATAAATAAAATATAAATTAGGCCTATTTTTATGGGATGTGGGAGTATTAATTACAAACATTATATTTCCCAGACTTTGCATTGGAAGCCACAATCCTACAAGAATCTCAAACCGACCAAAAGATGTCCTAATCCAATATAATATTTATCAGTGCTTTCTATATAAGAAACCGAATCCTTGTTAATCAATCCTCACACCCTTTAATCTCCATTTCCATTGCAATCACAATCCAAATCATGTATAACTCCAGAGTCTCCAGATCAAAAGGTTTGTCCAGAATTTCGGAGGAGGCCGAAATCAAGAAAGAAGATGAGGAGGAGCAGGAAGAGAATGAAAACCCTAGCTTTGTTACTACTCATTTGTACTTGAAGCCTACACACACAAATGCCACACTAGACAAGGAAGTAGTTCTCCGGCGGATTCGTCACCGGAAGCGTGTCAACCTAGTTAAATCCGCCATTCAAGGTCTCTTCGGCTCTTCCTTCGGTTCAAATGCGAATAAGACTTCAAGCCCTCAAGCGAAATTGGCCAACGATCCTTTTGCAGCACCTTAGATCCGTATTATAGTTAATTAATCAACTAATTTGTAATTATCATCTGATTAGTTTGTCTTTTTATATATATATATATATATATATATATATATTTCCTCTAAACTATAATCTTAATCTTATTTTTCTTGCATCCCCTTTAATTCCTTTTTCCCAGCAAAATATCATATAATCACTTCAACGTGGTTTAATTTCTTGTACTCCCATGGGTTTATATATGTTATAGATTTTAGCTAGTGTTTTGGTTACTTAATGCTTTATTTTGAAGCCCTGTTAATTTCCATGTTTTTGTGGTATTTTCTTGTAGTTTGTTTGGTTATTAATTAACGAATTGATTTGAACGCCTGTATTTTATATAAGATCTCAAGAATAGATTACATATATGTAAAACTTCTCCTTATTCCAAGTGAATAGGCATAGTAATATTCGCACATGACGCTCGATTAATTACTGTGAATGATAATTTGTGGATATGCCATATGTGTGCGTTTTATTTGATTATTATCGAAGCTAAAAAGTCACTTTGGGAAAGCCTTATCCATACAATATAATAGAATTTCACTTTGAGCTAGGTGAGAATTTCTTGAGAATCGTGATGAATAAGCAAATTCCTTTGGTAATATATTAGCAAATATCTCTATCGACACAAGGGCAAATGAATAAGCAATTCCTTTTGGTAATACCAGTGAGTGATTCCTTATGGAACACGAGATTCACGAACCAAATGGCGTGAACATATGTGACAGGAGGTAAATGTTCTTTTTTTTTTTTTAATTCGACCACATCAAGCAACTAGTGTCATGGAGAAACTAAAGGCTAATGTTAAAAATATTTTAAAACATAAAATGCTAGGAATCTAGACCAATTATTAATATCTCTGCCACCAAGATTTCTATATGTATTATGATTAAAACTAAAAACTTAAAGAGTGGAAGAAAATAAGCCCTTAACAATAATTTGGGGCCTTGGGTTTACATGTGAGTTGTTTGTTGGTACATGAGACTGAGTTTGGTACTCTAGGGGTACCAGGATTTTGTTTTTTCCTTCCTTATGTGGAAAAAATAAGGTACTTTAAGAGCACCATATTTTACTTCAACCCAATAAACAACACCCACATGTAAGATTTGGGGCACTATTTTAATAATAAATTGAGTCTCTTGAATCGACATGCTAGTTGTTAATTGGTGCATGAGGTTGCAATATATATGGTACTCCTAGAGTTACTAGAAATTTATTTGTTTCTTATATACTTACCTTTAATTTAAAAAAAAAAAAAAAAAAAAAAATTATAAGGAGGCCTTGTAGGCCGGGGTAAGAAGTCGGACACATCAATCAAATATGGGGGAAGCCCACTTAAATATTATTAGACTAATTAAAAAGGGCCTCGGCTCCCTCTTGATCATGTACTTATAAAATTAATTGTTTCATTCACTATTTTAATTCATATGTATGGCTATTTAAACTTTTTCGTTGTAGGTTCTTATCTTTTTCAAGAGTAATGTTTCAAAAACCTCTTAAATGTTTTGTCACAAAACCTCTCAACTCATATAGCCTGTATAAATATAAGGATTTATTTGGGATATATTGATGCAAGCCACATGAAGGCCGGCGAGGGATTTTTTAACATTTTCACTTCTTTCAATTGCTCTTTGAGATGTGGGTCAAATTCAATTCTCTTATAAAATAATACTGAATTTGGTACCCAACCCAAGATAAGAAACAAATTATAGAATGATAGAATGCGAAACAAAATTTCTCCTACAAAAATTATATAAATGGGTCGACAAAACTAAGTTTGGGTATAACATCGGTATTAGTGTATTACCAAGATTCGGAGCTACTACAAATCGTATACCCAGTGATCCGTTGTCCATCTTTTTCACGATGGTCAGCTATCACTACTAAAAGACTGGCTTTCATCGACGGAAAAATCCATCGGTAAAGGTTGGATTTCTGTCGGAAAAGACCTTTTTTGATGGAAAATGGCCGTCGAAAACTCCGTCGCTGAAGCCCTGCTCACTAATGTTTCCAACGGAAAATTCGTATCCGTCAGCAATTTCTGACAGATATGAATCCGTCGGAAACTTTTCCGATGGAATAAATCCATCGGAAATTTCTAATGGAAATCAAAATCCATCGAAAAATTTCTGACGAATTTTGATATCCGTCAGAAATTGTTCGACGGATTATATTCTGTGAAAAATTACTGACGCACACAAAAAAAATAATAAATAAAAATTTTTTGGTCTGACTCAACCTGTGCACCGGAACGCGTGCTATGACCGCGCCAAGCTTCTAGCCGAACCGTTAACCTGCGAAATTTATTTCTCTATTGTGCTCAAAAGGTTTCGAATTCAAGACCTGGTGATTAGGGAATAAAGTCCCAACCACCAGGCAAATGTACATGCTTGTTAACAAGTTGCCTCGAAATATATATAAAGTATATTCTAGCAATTTTCCCTAATAAAAAATATCGCATTTTCCTTTTCAAACATTGAAGCTTTTTATTAATTAAACTTTTGTTATATTATTTCATATATGTCCTTTATACTCTAAATTTATTTGTCTGTGTTAATTAATATAAAATTTTACACTTCTTTTCTAGATCGTAATATATATTCATTTGTTAATTAAAAAAGACGGTCTGTTAATTTTTTTTGTTCTATTAAAATAAAATTTGATTAACGTGAACTTTTTTGTTTTAAAAACCTAATAATTAATAAAGAATTTTATTTACAGCCATTATTTTAAACTTAACCACCATATATCACCAAATAAAAATCTTCATCGATGATTAAAATTTTTGCTTTATATTAAATATGTCATTTATACCCTAAATTTAATTATTTGAGTGTGTCATTAATATAATGTTTTGCCCCTAGTTTTTTACATTATATATTCATTGTTAATTAAAACTAAAAATAATAAAAGAAGATTTACTAAAATTCATTGGATTCTATTAGCAAGAATGTGATTTAAACATTAACCACAAAATAATTGATAAAAGACTAAAGTTTTTTGTTTTATATTTTTTCATTGAGTTAGACAAATGAATTGCCAAATATTATAAGAGCGCATGGAATTGACGTTTTTGTAAGAAACGTGTACGGGTCATATATGCGAACGCAGCAGAAGGAAATGATTATATATATGTGCCCGCCCAACAATAGTTGAGGGACGACACCTACCTACTCAATACCTTCTGAATTTCACAACTACAATGATTGTTATGCATATTTAGATTCTATTTTTGACGTTTATTTCCGTTCCATGCCAACTGGTGTCCTTCGTGGAGACTGTTCGTGTTTGTTATTGATTTTCTTTTTTCTTTTTAAAACTTTAGTTTGTACTTTTAATTACGGATACAAAAATATAAATCATTTTCTATTTCATATCTAAGGGTTGTTAATTGTTTAATAACACTTTTAATTTTTTAGCATGTTTTTAAATTTAGAACAAAATTTAACTTGCTATATATATCAGTTAACTTCTAGTTTACAAAAAAAGTTAATATATCTCCCATATATTTTTTCAGTTTAAAATTTAATGTATATTTATTATAGAACATTGTGCATATTTAATAAAGTAATTGGATAAATTATTATTGTAATGAAAAAAATAAGACTTTTTTTTTTTGATAGGATGAAAAAACAAAACTTATCTCAAACTTATTGAAAAAAAGTCTTTCAATTCACAATATTTAGTACTATAATATAAAAAAAGAAAACTTTCAAGATTTTATAATAAGGAATTAGAATATATTTTTAAGGATATTTCTGACGGAAATGTACTTTCAATCAGAAATTTCTGATCAAATTCATGAGGCCGTTGTAAATTTACGACGGCCTTTTGGTCACCGTCGGAAAATTTCCAACGGCCATTTGGCCACCGTCAGAAATTTCTGATGGACTTGTGGTTGCCATTGGAAGTTTCTAAAGGAAGTACGGGCCGTCGGAAATTTTCGACGACATTTTGTGTCCGTAGGAAATTTACGACGGCATCCACTTGGCCGTCGGAAATTTCCGACGGAATCACATTCCGTCGTAAATTTCCGACGGAAGCACCTAACGGACACTGATTCTGTCAGAAATTTCTGATAGCACATGATTTCCTTCAGAAATTATCCGTTGGAAAAATTCCGTCAGTGATATTCTGTTTTCTAGTAGTGTGTGTGTGTGTATATATATATATATAGACATGAGAATTGGATAAATCTTAGTATATATATACTAGTACTATAATAATATGTTATCATTCTCTCAAAGGTTTGAAAATGTTGCGTCTTTGGCTAGTCAAGACAGAAATAGAGTTGTGAACTTATGATCACGGAATTAAGAAAATGTGATTGAAATTTCATGAAAAGAGCTAGGCTACGCATAACCCAGCAAGAACGTGACGACAAGCAAGGGGAATGTTGACAAAAAGAAGGCAAAAATAGAATTAAACAAGTTGGTATTTTTTGGTAGGGTCATCAGAATTTATAAGCTTAATTAGATAGACCAAACTCGTCGAACTATGGAGACAAATTGGGATATATAGTAGGAGTACTATTACTATTTTAAGCTTTTATTTCCCCTCTGGTTTTTTCTCATTTAACTTTTTTTCCCCACATTAAACTTGCTCTTAAGTCGTGAATTCCTTTAATGATTAGTAAATAGAAATACGTCTACATATTTTATGATGCATCAACACAAGAAGGGGAATTATCACACTTTGATGTCTTTTCATAAGCTGCATTGGAATGTTATGTATTACTTAGGGATAGAAAGTTTGAGACAATATATATATATACACACACACATGCACACACATCAACTCTAGCCGTCAAATATATATCTACCAGAAAAAATAAGAAAAAACATAGGGGAATGTTGATGTATCATTTACGTACATTGATGGAATGCCGTGTATGGCAATGTAGAAAATTGACAAACAACGAAGACTTTAGCAGAAAATGAGGTCGTTTTGGGTCCCACACATGCACCAACCCTAACGACTTTCAGTTTCTCACGACGGATAAACGAAGGGCTGATTCATTGCTTTGCAGTCAACATATGCCAAAGCGTCCATTCAAAAAATAACTAAATAAAATAAAATAAAAATAAAAGCCAAATTGCACCACTAGTACATGGATTGTCAAAACTCACGTGATCTGATGACATTTTAGTTGACTTCACATTCTCTCGATCAAAGGTTCAATTACCTTCTCTCATAATCCCTTCGTAATAATAATATAATAAAAGAATTATTAATGGGTTGATTAATGATTTATTTACCATTTATCACTTTTCCTGAGATTTACAATTCCTATAATAAGTAGGACTAATTTACATAGCAATTGACTCAGTTTTTTTTTTTTTTTTTTAATAGGATAGAGTATCATACCCTTGAAATACAGAATTTTGTCCGCCAAATGGGTAGCATTAGTTTAGGAAATCACTGAATAAATAAAATATCTATGTAAATTCTAATGACAAGCTCTTGTGATCAATTTCAATCTTTGACGTGATCAGTTCCTGAGAATATGTAGATTTAGTGACTTTTCATCTCATTTCTCAATAATAATCAACCCTTATTATTTCAACCGTCAGAAAAAGCAAACATTAATTAACAATTTTAACTAAAATTATGAACCCTAATATCTTTAGTGTAGTTTCATCTAGTTTCATCTCTTAATGGTTGATATGCTGATCCAGATAAAATTAAAGAGGTATTCTATAAAATTACTTCCTCTATTTCAAAAAGATTGTCTACTATTCTTTTTTCATCCGTCCCAAAAAGATATCAACTTACCATATTGAGCATACATTTAATATTTCATTTCTATGTATATGTGCCTCTAATTAATTATTGTTATTCAACTACCCATACATTAGATGCATTTCAAATAATTAATGAGATATAAGAATATATGTAGAAAAATAAAGCAAAATTTAATGTTTTAACTATATTAACTATTACTTCTTAATGCGCGATGCTATTTATCTAATTGCACCACTGTATTGGAGGTTGAGTCGATATACATAAATACATAGGGGTTCTCATTTATTCAATGATCAATAATGAAATGACAACTAGGCTGAAAACCGGTCTCCAGTCTAGATAAATTATAGTATTATTCTTTTTCAATTTATGTGAAAATAATTATTAGACTATCTTTATGGAACATGGGGAGTATTAACTTAACATGTAATTTTAAGCTACAAATTGACCGTATTGAAGCGCATGTGACGAAAATTGATGGCAGAGTGTTGTAGTATTTTATTTAATATAATAATCAAATAAAAAATAACAAAACGTATCTACTCTCTCTAATAATTCAAAAAGTAAATATATCTCTACTAAATTAGTAAAGTATTTGACACCCCGTTAATTTGGAAGACAAAACTCATCGAAATTTATTATTTTTGTCAGAATTCGGAAAATAGGATTAAAGTTAAAAGGCATCTAGTCAAACCATGACTTGAAAATATGTTTGAAAAGAAGACAAAAGGGGGTGGAGAAACAGGGAAAACATAAAACATTAATTAATTAATACAAATACAATCATATTCCTTAAATCATTTTCTCTTCTTTTGTGTCTGTACCCATTCAAACATTATTGGATTCACTCAATTTTTCTCCCTTTTCCATTCTCCTCCAAATGACATGAATTTCCCAGCCACAACTTCAGTTTCTTGATTCTCTTATGTTAAGAAAATGGAGCCAAAAATCCTATCGTGTTTAGCATTTCTTTTTTTATGGTCGATTGTTCATGCATCAACTAGCTGCAATCAATCATGTGGTGGAAAGAAGGTTGTTGGTTATCCTTTCGGGTTCTCCACCGGGTGCGAAATCCGATTGGAGTGCGGCCACAATGGCTCGGTACTCATCAATGAATTCCCAGTACAGTCCGTCGACTCTGATACCATATTGATCAAACTCGAGGCTAAATGCAACCGCCCTATTGAAGCCTTGTATAGTCTTTTCACCCTGAAGTTTGCTCCAACTAGGCTTAATGCGATTCTACTGAAAAACTGCAACGGGCATCCAACGCCGTGTGATCTCCCTAATACTATGGTACAGACGAATTTCGAGCTGCCAGGTTGCGATCACAAGACTGAAAGCGTCAGCTGCTATACAGAAATCAACAATCAGAGCATGTTCATGGACTATGATGGGTTGAAAAGAAATAGATGTCACTCCCTGTTTTCAGCCATCTCATTGGAAGATAATTATAATTCCTCTGTTTCTTTGGATGTTCAAGTAATTAGAATTGGGTGGTGGCTTCAAGGGGAATGCCGCTGCTCGGAAAATGCTAATTGCAAGAATTTTTCATCCCCTATTGATCAGAAACCGGCATATAGGTGCTACTGCAATGAAGGTTTCTCCGGTGATGGATACAAGGATGGCTTGGGTTGCCGGAAAGGTAAAAATTCTAAGCCTTTGTCCCTTTTTCAATTTAGCCTTTTCTTTTTCGGGGATCTAATTAAGTAATAAATAAAAAAAATTAAAACCTAAATTCATAAAGCAATCATAATTGTGAATTATTGGATGCCAAATAAAAGGGAGCCCAGTTTCTTTGAAAAAGATGCACCGTAGGGGAATTCAAAAATTGTTCACAGTATGACTTTCATGGTCACAACAATAACGCGCAGAGAGTCATATTACTCATCACAGGTTTGGTTTGACAAGGTTGGTTTCCCTTGATAGCGAAAACCCGAGGTCGACGACACAAACACGAAACTTGGGTGATTTTGTTAAAAAGATTTGTGGTCTGATAGCAAAAGAAAAACTTTTGCCTGAAGTTCAATAATTAAGAGGATTTTATGTCTAGTTGTTCTATCAACACCCTACACAGAAGCCATATTTGTGACATTATTTGAACATTGGTTATAATGAAGCTTCTTCCTTGAAACTACTTGTGAATTGTAGGACCAAAGAATAATAATGATGATGGTCCGCATGACCTCGCTAGGATACAGATTTTGAGGAATTTCTTGCTTCATCATTTGGTGATGGAAGTCAATCTATTCCACTAACATAACAAATAATTAGTCATGAAAACGAAATTCATACATTCTTAATCATCTTTTTTTTTTTTTAATTAACAAAGAATACGACGTGCACAACAATTTATTAGTTTACCCAATAATCACATATGCAATTAATGATAGGGACTAAGGACCCTTAGTTTAAACAAATTTCTTGTATCAATAGAGTAGACTTGCCCCTTTTGTCCTTCTATGAAAAAAGAATAATATGAAAGCCTAATGGCTGATTCTATCTCTGGAGTCTGGCCCCAGGAAATTAATTGGATGCATCAGGATTCTATCTTAAACTCCTCCAAAACATCAGTTAAAAATGACCTTAAATTTTGACTGTTGACATAATGTTACACAAAGTTGATTTTTCGCATTACACTGGTACAGTCACTGAGTCGTCTTCTTTATTATTCTGTAACTTTTGACTTTGTTATGCTAAGATTCAGAGACATGCAATCCTTCGAAGTACTTATCTGGCCAGTGTGGAGGAACAACAAGAGTTGGTGTTTTGGTTGGAGGTAATTCAATTTTTCTGTCCATTCTGAAATCTCTTTTTAAGTTTGCCACATGCTGCAATCTGTGATCTGAATGAGGAAATTTCTTTATCAGGTGTTGCAGCAGGTGCTTCACTGATGGTAAGTATAGGCCTCTTATGTTGTTTCATTCGAAGAAGATCAAAATTGAGAAGCCAAAGCAGAAAAAGACGCCAATTATGTGAAGCCAATGGGATTAGGATTCCCATCTATCCCTACAAGGAAATAGAGAAAGCTACAGATTTCTTCAGTGAAAAACTAAGACTTGGAAATGGCGCGTACGGGACTGTCTATTCAGGGAAGCTGCACAATGACGAATGGGTTGCAATAAAAAGGATCAAGCACAGAGACACTGAGAGTATTGAACAAGTAATCAATGAAATCAAGCTTCTGTCCTCAGTGAGTCACCCAAATCTTGTTCGGCTCTTAGGTTGTTCGATAGAAAATGAAGAACAGATTCTTGTTTATGAGTTCATGCCCAATGGGACACTATGTCAGCATTTGCAAAGAGAAAAGGGTAATGGGCTTCCTTGGCCGGTTCGTCTCACTATTGCTGCCGAAACTGCTCAAGCTATATCCTATCTCCACAATGCTATGCATCCCCCTATCTACCACAGGGACATAAAATCCAGCAACATTCTCTTGGATTACAGTTACAAATCAAAAGTTGCAGATTTCGGGCTATCTAGACTCGGGTTGATTGAATTGTCCCACATCTCAACGGCTCCTCAAGGCACTCCTGGATATCTTGATCCACAGTATCATCAGCATTTCCATTTGTCTGATAAGAGCGACGTCTACAGTCTTGGAGTTGTTCTTGTTGAGATCATAACGGCTTTAAAAGTAGTAGACTTCAGTCGACCACAGAATGAAGTTAATTTGGCTGCTCTGGCAGTAGACCGGATTGGAAAAGGAAAATTGGATGAGATAATCGACCCCTTGCTGAAACAGAACACGGACCCTTGGACTATTCCATCAATACACAAGGTATCAGAATTGGCATTTAGATGTCTTGCATTTCACAGGGACATGAGGCCTTCAATGATGGAAGTGGCCATTGAATTGGAGCAAATTAGGCTTAGTAAGTGGGCAAACGCAGTCGAAATTGCCACAGCTTCATCAGGGGTATCCTCAAATTCCTCTTCATCTGATTTAAGCGAGAAACCATTGAAGCTCTCTATTAAAAAGCAGGACTTTGACAACACCGGACTGTTTGGAAGCGCAGATTATTCAACGGCATCCTTGCAGGACTCGTGGCGGAGTGAACAAAGCTCTCCATTATCAAATAATTTGTTAAACTCTATACCTTAAAAAGTTAAAATGTCTTTGGCAATCGGCAAAATCTCAGTATGGCATTTCAATTTTTGTCCAAAAAGTTCTGTCAAATGACTTTTGTAATCACTTTTTAACTGTATCAACTAGTGTGTTAATGTATAATTCAGTCCTACACATGATGATAAGAGAGTGAAGAATTCCCTTCTTTTATCTACAGTTGTTTTCCTTTGATTGAATAATAATTGTCTAAAAATTTTGCATGGAGGCCACAAGACCCCTTGTTTGTTCTAATACACCGTACCAGTGGCAAACTCCGAAGCACTGATGTTGGGTTGTTTTGAAGATCTTTGTGCAGAGTGCGTACAGATGCATGTGCATTTGGTTCTATGCGCGTAGAGTTGAGACCATTAGCGATATGCGTGTAGAATAGGGTTGTGGTATGCGTATAGAACATGGTTCGTATGACCCAGTATCATCATATATATTGATGTGTGTGTTCTCGATATTAGTGTGCTAAGAACCCTAAGGTCACGTTACGTACAAAAGCTATTTCTAGCATCTTGGTGGACTTGTGATCGGGAGACAATAGCGATAATACAATTCTTGTCGATGTGTCCCATTGCGGTCACTATCTTGACCAGAGGCTCCCATTTTGTGAAGAGCCTTGGTACAGTGGCCAGTGAACCAGTGACGTAACAATTTACTCTATCCAACATATGTTGGCTAGAAACCGTCCGTACGTGCAAGTTGCGAAATGGATGGAGCGCCCAGTGAGACACATACGGTTGAAGGGGTTTCATTGGACCTTTCCATCATGGACCAATTTTGTGTGATTTGGACCGACAGATCAGCTCCCACTTCGAAAGTCTATTTTACACATCACTCTACAAAACAGACACAGACGCCGTTTATTCCAATGGACCAACACTAACAAATTTACCAGCACCATGATATTTCAGTCCACGTTACAATTAATCCCACATTATAGTTTTCATGAGATAAATCATGTGTTTACAAATTACAAAGTCAATTAAATATAATTAATGTTATAGTTAAGAACTAATTTTATAGATGTGTGTTATGCATAACCCATGTCTAGTGTCTATATTTGTGTTTACTATGTCTTTCATAGTCGATAAATTTTTTTTTTTTTGATTTCTTAGTCGATAATTTTTAGAATAATTAATTATGTTCCTTTTATTGTTGCCTTTTCCACTTTTGGTTATTTCCATTCATTCATTTCAGTTTTTACAAACTCTATCCAATTTACATTCACGATCCACATGTTTTGAAGATTCACAACTAAACAGAACAAAATATCAAAATCGATGATGCTGCTCATGGTAGACAAAATACGATAAATGTGTGACAAATGTTTGAAATAATGTTTAACTAAATTATTTAAAGCTTTGGTACATTCATTGACCATAATAATCACGTGAGACATTGATGGGCTCACAAAATAAAAGATAATAATAATAATAATAATACCTGGACACATTCTTGAACAAATTTACAACGTGGCCAAAGTCAACATGTACAAATGCTCACGCTCACCTACCAAAACCCAACCCACCCATCATCTCCTCTGCTGGGTTAACCCACAAAACTAAATTAAAAACTGGGACCCCAACTCCACTCTCCAAGACCCTCAATACGAAATTATGTAGAAACGAAATTTTTTTAATTTAAAATAAAAATAATAATAAAACAGCACCGCGGGCGTCTAGAAACTAGCTTTCTTTAGCGACGTTACAGTAACCTTGACTCCTAACGGCGACGCCCCGACTTCAATATCAATTGAATCGTAACGCAGGAAAAGCTCCACCAACATCAGCCGTGAAACCAGTACGACAAAATCCTTTCCGGCGCACTGCTTGTTGTTTACGGTGGGACTCTCTGTTTCCGGCCCATTGGACCAAAGCACGTGCTTCAACAGTTTTTCTCCCTCCTCGCCGATGAACCTCGCCGGAACAAACTCGTCGGCGCGGTCGAAAATCTTGGGATCTTTGGTTGCAAACGGTTGGAACCCGAAGAGTAATTCCCCTTCCTTTATCTCAAACGCTGCATCGTGGGATTCGATCACGAAATCGCGTTTGGCTCTGGCGTACTGGGCCGGAACCGGCGGCTCAAGCCGAAGAGACTCGTATACTACTGATTTCATCAAAGGCATGCGCTCCATGGCAGCCATCGTGACTTTCCCGCCGGTTGATTGAACCGCCGACCGGATTTCTCTTGCCAACTCCGTATGGAGCTTGACCCCGGCTCTCCCAACCCATTTAACCATGTTCGGGAAGAAAAGCTTCATCCCGCCGAAGGAGTTGAAGCAGGTGGCGAAAATCAGGTTGTGACAAGCCTCCTCTCGTGAAAGACCAATCTTTTCAGCTTCATCAAGAACAGAAGTTGAGTTCTTGTAAAAGAAATCATACACTCTTTGGTAATCTTTCTTCACCAACAACGGTGGGAGTGGAAATGTGTGAAAAATCCCATCTTCCAGAGGCCTGGGGAGACCAAGAATCAGCAGTGGGTGAAGGTGGAATAGCATCCATTTGCTAACAATCTTGGGTCCATCGGACCCAAGTGGGGTATCAGCCGGATTAGCACCATATAAAGATCGAGCCAGGAATGTAAATGCCGCTTGATCACTGGCTTCACCGAAGTTTGCTTTTCCTTTTTTGGCTATCTCTGTCTCCAAAACCTCAAAGAGATTTTTATAACTGTTGTGGAACTCCGGGATCACCCGATCGCGCCCAAGAGAAAGTAAATTGAACATGATCCTTTTCAGTTTGGCGTGGTTCGGCTCCGAGGGGTCTAGAAACGAGAGGACTCTATAACCGCCGGTGAGTTCTGTGGAGGGCATATAGGTGCCGGTGAAGACGTCCTTCTTTTCGACTTTATCAGTGTCAAAAAGAGTCGGAAAACTCTTGCCGTCGAGAAAGACCACGACTTTGGATTTGAAGGAAATCAAAGGACCGGGTGGCATATTGGTCCTGAAGACGGTAGACTGGTATTTTTGGATTCGGGACTTGAAGTATTCGTCTCTGCCTTGGTTATAAAAGTAGTCTTGCCTGTCTTTCCATGGTCCGATCAGAGGTAGCCCGTAGTCCCCAGGAATTTTTCGAATCGGAAGCTTTGTGGATTTTGGTGGCACAGCCGCGGACGCCGGTGGAGGTGGCGGCGGCAGTGGTGATGACGTAGAAATGGATGGCTCTTTAGAGACAGAGGCTGTTATTGGTTTAACAAGTGATCTTGTAGGTTTCAGATTTTTTGAAGGAGGTAGCTTCTGTGATCTTTGCAAAGGAAACTGTAGCTGTGAAGAAGAGAAGGTTACAGAAGACGAAGCCATCATTCTTGAGCTTTTTCTAGGCAAATATGGAGAGGGCCTTTAATGCAAGACAGAGAACAGCCAATAATAATACTGAATGGAGAGATGTTATTCTCTAGAATCGGAATGGGTGTTGCACCTTACACGGGGCTTTATGTTTATATAGCGCGAGTTAAGAATGCTGCACGAGGATTAATAGTTTGAACAATATTCTTTCTCACACCGGCTGGTAGGGTTCAGACAATGTGCGAGAATCTCGTTTACCTTAATAATTTCGAACTGTAAATAATACTTAAAGCATAAACAGCATCTCCAACAGCGTAATGTGTATTACTTTTTACGTGTTTTGAATTAGTGATATTAGGTAAAAGACATCTTCAATGGTCATGTAAATATTGCTCGATGTAACGAGACATTTGTCAAAATATGAGATAGTTAATAGAAAAGAAAGAGAATGGAAAAATATGAAAGTGGATACATATAAACACTGTTTACGACACCATCAATATCTAGATAATGTCTTTTTTTTTTTATTGTCACATTAATTTTTTTGGATGATGTGACAGAAAAAATTTTTCAATGGACATTTTAGTGGAGATGCTTTAATAAGGTTGACATCAAGACTCAATTGGACAAGAGGGCTGTAGGTGGGAAGGTGCAGCTAGATGGAATGAAAATTTTTTTGCTACTATAGACTCGGTCAATATAAAATCGACTCGCGTGTTTAAGGACTCCAATTTAATAATAAATTAGGTTCCTTAAAACTTACGTATTGATTTTTAATTTTATCACAAAAGATGGAGCTCTACTCTTGAAATACCAGAATTTTGCTTGGGCAAGAAGTGGGAGGGCGATGGAGGGTTGTGATTTGATAGGTTCATTGCGCATATACTTGTCGTTGAGCAAGTAGTGTTGAAAGGGCATGGTCACTTGAAACACCAAACTTGTAGCACTATGTCCTTGTTATGAGGCCAAAATCCAACACTTTGGTTTGATTCTTTTGTCCATGTTTTAATTTTCTTTAGTACGTTGTCCCGGTTGAAATCTAAATATCTCATATATGTGCTCTCCAATAATCAAAGTAGCTCTTGCACTTTCTTATATCACTATCCCACTACAAAATTAGTAACTTTTTCTTTAAATGTGCCTGATCATGCACACAGACTGCATATATCCAGATAAAAATAGCTAGTTTGTATTGCCGCTACGTTACATGACAAGTGAGGATTAATTTATTGTTATTATTTTTTTTTTTTTGGTAAAAATAGTATTAGTTTTTTTCTCCATATATATATATGTGTGTGTGTGTGTGTGTGTGTATATATATATATATATAATTGGACGGAAGAGAAAAGAGGCGTTTAGACCAGTGGGTGGATTGGTGAGCCAAAAATGTGGAAGTCAAACCTCAAAATCACAAGACAGTTCAAACTGCAAATTTATGAAGTTCCGACCATGGATTTCGGCCCCCACCCCCTACTGTTAATGTGTACACTACCGGCCGATAGTGCAAGTCTTAGCTACACGTGTAAGAGCGATTTTATTTATTACAAATAGATAGATATATATAATGTAAAAATAACTATGCTGCTAGTTACGCCAATTAAAAAAAAAGGGCTCGGTGATAATGTCACTATAAAAAGAAATTGTTTTGCGTAAATGGAAGGGTCTTTCTAGTGAGAGTTTTGTAGTTCAGTGTTCATATATAGAGAATATTACAACTATGTTTAGCTAAAGATAATTCTGGCGATAATATCATTTCATCTATATATAGAAAGTTCATTTATTCACGTAATAAAATGGAATGGTTTTTCTAGCAAAAATTCATAGTTAAGCATCCATGTATAGAGAACAATAAAACTAGTTATTCTATAGATAGATTTGATGATAAGATTTCATCATCATTATATTAAGATTCTCATTATTTGTCTAAATGTGAGGAAATTATAATAAGGAGAGGGGTAGAATGTGTATTGAAAATATAAAAAGATTTGAAATATATAGTTGTAATTGAGCAGTTGTCAAATCAAATATCAAATCAGTGATAGGTAAAATTATAAATTAGAAAAATAATGAGAATCAAACAAGCTCTTAAAATATATGATTACATGACCAGGTTAAGTCTCCTAGAGATTCTATTGAGAGAGCACAATTACAAATTTTATTTTCACTTTATTATCCATGTGTAGAGAACAATAAAACTTGTCATGTTTTCCCCCTCTAAAATACCTCTATCTATATCAACAATTAATCTTGCGTAAGTATAACAATATATATATATATATAATAAGGATATGCCAGGAAAAAAGTATATACAATTTCAATAAAGTAAGTTGACTATAATTTGAGACAAATAAAATAAGAAGATGAACCTATTTTTGTGGGAGAGAGGAAATATTATTTTATATTGTATTTTTAAGGGTCCCGTTTTAGAGACATTGAGTGTCATATGAAGACATTCTAACTATGTGGTGTATTCTCTATCACTCATTTTGATCACTTGACATAGACTCATATATTGGTTATCTTTTTACACAAGAACTCATGTTTGCATTGTAATGTAACAAAATGTGGTTGTCTTCACATTATGGAGACTGGAGGGCTCTTAATCATTTTTAGTATTATTATAGGGTTATTACTATCTATTATTATTATTATTATTAATAAACTTATAATAATAACATTGTTTTGGTCCTCCAATGCAGTTCGTTTTGAAAACAAATAATAATTGTTTAACCTTTCCCAATTTATTGCAAGCTACACTTGCATTGACACAAAAGTAAATTGGAATTATTACCACATAAGCTATAGACAAGACATGGTATGACATTCATGTGCAAATTTCTATTATTTCTCATTTGCAAATATTTACAAAGAAACAAATGAAGTAAAAAAATGAAAGCATGTCTCAAGTTAACCTGCAATGTTTTGATCTTCTTGCCCCGGTATAATATATTTACATCCATTTAAAAACTAATTATAATTAGCTTATATAATTATTATGCCCGATTTACATATTATTAAGCTTTTAAAAGACTGTTTTCTCTAATAAAATATTGTTTAGTGTACCAACTGTATAATTGTAGTGCAAAATATTAAATTAAATACTTGAGTTCGACTTCTGAGACATTAGATCTGGATTAGAGATTTTTATGTACTTTTTTAATGTTAAAATTTGTCCACTACCACTAGACACGTTATGATAACGTGTAGTTATTACTAATCTAGTTATAATTTCCTTTTTGCCACAATGTAGTATGGTCAAGCATTTCCCCCGCATCGGGGGGGGGGGGGGTGTAAAATCATACAATTTACTGGACGTAGACGAAAACCTTATGGATATGAAAACTAGAGCCTTGTGAATATGAAAACTGCAACAATAAAGGATCAGCTATTTATTTGTAATTTTTTTTTTTTTTGAGAAAACAGTTATTTATTTGTAATTAATAGATCTATTTAAGATGTAAAGTATACACGATGACGTAATTAAATACCATATTGTGGTGTTACAAAATTATCATTCAATGGAAACCCAACTTTTGAGCCAATGTTATCATCATTAAAAAATGAGTTATGCTATATGAATAAAAATACATATAAAAAATCTAACAAAACTGACACATGACACAATCTTATTTTTCAACACATCACATCACTTTTTCATCAACACTTATCACATAACCACTTGTCAATTTTGTCATCTTTTTTTATCTCTTTTTGTCCATTTAGATTTTTCCTTCAAAAATTGACTAGAGAGCTTTACAAAGTATTTGGTAAGGAGTTTGATTATTTATTGAATTATAATCTATTACATGGTATTATTTTATTAGTTATTTTTTGTAAAAAATAAAAAATTGCGCCTTGATTTTTATTTTTAAAAAAAAATAAAATTAATGAAATGATATCGTGTAGTAGATTATAATATAAAAAAATAATCTAGATGGTAGCTAAATACTTTGTTACACTTTTCTCGTCCACTCACTTATTTTTGTAATTTAAGGGTCCCACGTAGAAAATTATTTATGTTTTATTCGCAATAATGGGATTCCATATAATGTCTGGTTGGTCCACGGTGAAACGGATGGTGACCTTCAATCAAAGAATAAAATCATCTGTTTTGGTTCTCTTCGAAAAGTGTTGAAGGGTTTAAATCATTTTTATTCGCTGCATTTCTTCTTCTGAATCTTCCTTTGACATGCAAAAAATGAAAGACAATAAAAGAATGGAAAAGTACGAGTACAATTCTTAACTTTTCACACGTATAAAACTGCAATTTTATATATTTAATTTAATAAAATGTGTGAATCTAAATTTGTACTTAAAAGTGATTTGATAAGTTTGTCACATACCTAGAAATCATGTGTTATTTTAATGTTTGTTTCAGTGCTCTCAGCATTGCGAACTCAGCTTCACAAATTTATTAAGTAGGTGAAGACCTTAATTATGAAGGTTGAAGGCCTATAATCACGCATTTAGAAAGCTTAATCCTAATTTAGCCTTTGAGTTTTTATTAAAATTCTATAGTGTTTGATTCTCATTATTTTTATATATTATTATATGTTCATATACCATTAATTTGATCAGTATTTATCAAATAACGTGTCATGTGACACTAGATTTCAAATTTTTCCAAAAGTACCGGCCTTAAATACCACGTGTTAACATTCAATGAACGTTCTGGACTTTCGAGAGCTCAGTGTGAAATGTGTGAATGGATTTCGGCCCATCTAAAAAACTGCAATGTATTGGGCTCATTATTTGGTTCCTCATAAAAATAGAACAATATAACAAGGGAAAATTGGGGAAAAATTAGGGGATTTAGGTGGTTTTTATACCCACTTAAAAAAATCAGGGACTAAGCGTGCGTTTTGGAAAAATCAGGAGGGTCACTGTCGAAATTGATTTAGGTTCATGTTGCACAGACTTTGGTTGTAGAAATTGAATGCTTGCAGGGGCGAAATTGGTAACTCGGCACTGGTGTCGTGTTGCAGCTATGGAGTTCAAGAGTCTGCGTCTTCTTGCGTTGCTACTTGGTATTGTTGTCGTGTTGTAGCTATGGAGTTCATGTATGCACATAACCTCATGTTGTGTTGTGTTGTTTTGTGTTGTTATTATGACTAGATGTTCCGCCGAGTTATCGTGTTATTTTTATTCGGTATTATGGTGAGTTTTTTCTTTGTTGTGAGTTGGTGCTTTAGCGAGTTGTTTTTTTATGACTAGTAGTTTTGACGAATTTCTTTTGATGTGACTTGGTATTTTGGCGAGTTGTTTTGATGTGAGTCAGTGTTTTAGCGAGTTGTTTTAGTGTGACTCGGTGTTTTCGCGAGTTGTTTTGGTCCGACTCGGTGTTTTGGCGAATTGTTTTAGTATGAATCAGTGTTTTGACGAATTGTTGTTGTGTTGTAATATTGTAGTATCACAATGTAAAAACACTTAAAACACCTGACTTTTTCAAAAAAATTTTAATGTACCTTAATTTTAAAAACTGTGTAAAAAACATTTGTATTTTTTAAGTTATCCTGTGAATTAAAAGATATACACAATTTTTTATGGGTCACTTAATTTTACACTTAGTATAAAACTTATTGTAATTATGTCATTTTCTCCTATAAACATACCCTTATCTTTTATTTTATTTTAATATTTTATAATAATTATTTATTGATTATATTTATAAGTATAATTCCACCTATCATCTAAACTCTAGAGTCGCCACGTCTTTTTCTTCACCACCACAATCACCCATCCGTCCGCTGTTGCCGCCGCCGTCGCCACCATCATCCATCCGCATCTGCCCCCACCATGATCCATGGGCCATCCATCCGCCTACTCATATAATTCACTGCAGCATCACCACCCAACCGCCACATCTCCAACGTTATTCTATCTCCTCCTCGCCACATCTAGCCACAACTCATTGTTACCTTTTGAAAATCGCGCTTCCATTGGTGGAGGCACTGGGAGATGCAAATTTCACAAAATTTGGGCTTTGCATTTTTTCTGTTTCTTTTTCATTTTTCATTTTTTTTCTGAATCCTTTATTTATTTCACTTATTTTTTGGTTACCATGTTTTTCACAAATTTGTGTTTCAAATGATTCTTGGGTTTTCTTTTTTTCTTTGGTCATTTTATTTTTGGGTGTTTTTTGTGTTTCCTCAGTGGTTTGTGTGGGTTGGAAGGTTATTGTTTTTGTTATTTTTTGTTTTGTTACACTCGCTTTGTTACTATTTTTTTTTTTAATGATGTTAGCTTGTTTTTGATACCTTGAGACATGTCTTTTTGTTACCATATGGCAATATTGTATTAATACTAAAAAACATTGTTAACATATGTTAGAATGAAAAATTCTCGTATATTGGTATTCCCAATTTTTGGTTAAGTGTCAAACATGTTATAACATTATCACGAGTATTGAATGACGTATTTTGTTGTGTGATATTATTTTTAGCATGCAAATTAAGTTGTCTTGAGTCGAAAGTTAAGTTGTGGCGTGTGTACTTATCTTGAGGTATAAGAATTTTATACATACAAAGTATTAATGTTTCCTAGTTGAATTAGGTTTACCATATTTAACTAGAAGTCTTATTTAGGCGCATGTGGAATCTAACTAGAATTAGGTAAGTTTGAGTTTATAGTAATTATCTATTCTAACTTTTCTTATTCTCCTACATGTATATGGTAACATTGGAGACTTGTTTTTCACAACAACTCAAAGATATGCCTATATATGTATATTCTCTTTTGTAGGTTTAGGAGCACGAACGAGAGCCAAGTTTGAGGCAAGAAATTAATCTATGCATTATTTTAAAGTGCTCGATCGCAAAAGAGGAGAAACAAACACTGCCGTTTTACCGTGAGACTTTGTCTTGCAAAACCGATCTTCAAGTACACAATGTGTTTGTGTTTAGCATACCCTTCAAGTACGTGGTAGACGACCACATTGGTGCGGGGGACATATCCACAGAGGTTGAAAGTAGTTTAGAAGGTCAAGTCATCCCAAGATGAGTTCGGGAAATCTCTAGGAGCTTGATAGATGTTCTATGAGGCACGCGGGAGAAAGAAGGAGCAACGGGAGTTGACTCATTGTCAAAAGACGTAAAGATTGAGTATTTTATAAGTTTTCCTTTTGATTATTTAATGTCTATTGTGATAGTACTTTTTATTCTTATTTTGTACTAAACTCACCTCTTAAATTAGTGAATTTGTTTGTCCCGTAGCAAGGGTGCCCGCAGTTTTTCCCAGCTAGGTTTCTACGTAATCATTCTGGTGTTATTTAATTCTGCATTCATACCCGAGCTAAACACATCTAGGTCACGTTTCACTTTACACCAGTAAAACATATGTAGGCAGGATATATCTTGACTAGTGTCTAGATAACCCACGAATTTACAACATATATTTTTATTGGTTACCATTCATTATCATGACGTTTTCATGGGTAATAGCATTAGTTAACACGACCTTTTCATTGTGTGTATATCTATATTTTTTGGGTGTTTACAATTTTTTGCCACCATGATTTTTTCTGCCTGGTAATATTTTTCTTTCCATTAACATGATTTTCCCGTGTAAAAAATATTGTTAAAATGAATTTTTCTTTGATTTTGGTAACGTTATTTTTTAATATTATGTTATTTATTATTATTATTATTATTATTATTATTTGGTTTTTACTAAGTGGTTGGACGGTGGTAGTTGCCCTTGGTCACCACGTGGTCTAAAGTTTGTAGTTGATGGTTGAAAGCGGTGGCGGCGGTAACATTGATGACAATTTAGCGGTGATTGAAAAGATTACTAATTATTATTATAATCATTATTATTTATAATAAAACAATAATTAATAAAAAAATGAATTTTAATTGAAATTGGTTTGAGGTATTTTTGTAATGAAGAATGACATTTTTGCAATTAGTTTTAGTTAAGAAGTATTTTTGAAAAACCTTTTTTTTTTCTTTTTGAAAAAGAGAATCTTATTCAGAATCCAAAGAACCCATTTAACAATTTAATTTACCAATACCTTTCAAAAATGGATTAAACTATCTAAACATAACATGATATATATATATATATTATTGAGGACACATAATAAGGTGTCACGCGTGCTGCTGATGTGTATTGCGCGAGTTGTTGCGTCCTCCATTATTATTATTATTATTATTATTATTATTATTATTATTTTATTTTATGTATGTGTGGGTGAGTGTGTGTATATATATAGGTAATTTATACTTAACGTTTCAAACATTTTAAGTATTAATATGTCACGTTTCTAACCTTTATTTCTCCTTGTGGGGGTCCTCAACATTTTAAGAAATCCCCATTCAAGTCCTTGGTGACTGGAATGACCCATCTAGGGGCATTTTTAGTATATTAAAAGAAAACTTATTTTGCAAATAAAAAAACAAATATTTTAATTAAAAAAAAAAGGTAAAATGGGGGAGGTGAGGAGTCCCCCTGTTGCCAGAAATGACAGCAAAAGGGAAGACTCCCTTCTCGGCTGTCGGAAATGACTGTTTCCGGTAGACAGCACCTTTGTTGGAAAATAAGGCTGCCAGAAAATGGCAGCACGTGGGGAGATGGGGTCTTCCCCTTGCTATCATTTCTGGTAGCACCAAGGGAGGCTACCTCCATTTTTTTAAAAAAAAGACTTAAAATGTTTTTTTTTTAATTTGCCAAATGGGTTTTATTTTGATATGCCAAAAATGCCCCAAACTTTCTCTTGACAATTGAATTGTTAACGAACAAAATTGATGATTTCCGTCACCAGAAACCTAAATGCGGATTTCTTAAAAGATTAAGAACCCCCACAAGGAGAAATAAAGGTTAGAGATGTTATCTATCAATACTTAAAAGGTTGGAGACATCAGGTGTAAATATATATAGCACAATTGTTTTAGAATTCCCAATGAGAAGCTAGTTGTTCTGGCCAATTTCGCCACATTAGCTTTTGGCGGTATAATACCATCTCTGTGTTTTGAATTATACAAGCCCTGAAAAAAAAAGCACATAGAGAAGTTAGTCATCTTTTCTGATTTTACATCACCCCTCTAAGAATTATCAATAAATGAATTAGAGGAAGGAAAACAAAAGTGTACTAGACATATTTATTAATTACTAGTGATGCGTACGTGTGTTGCACGTACCATGTTTATACTTTTGTTTGTTTCCTCATTTCAATCAGCATAACATGTTTGTTGCTGAAGTAACTGAATATGTAATCTCAGATTAATGAGAGCCCTTTAGGGGATAAAGTATTTACATATGGATGAATTGGAATCCAAATCATAAAGGTATGTGTTGAGATCCAATTCTAAGAGTTACCTTAATGGCAAAATGGCAAAATACAATTACTAAGCATGTTTGGTTCAACCATGTCATTTTCACCCATCTCTGTAGTAAATTTCATAAATTCCATCAGCAACATATATAAACATAATATATGTTCAATCGTTATGCAATAAATTACAGTTTTGGAAAATAACTAAAATAAAAAGCAAATTTGAACAAATAAACATACACTAACATCATGTCAATAAGATGAAAGTAACAATCGAAATTATTACTTAGTATGATAAAGTGTGAATAAATTTATTAACTCTTGTGCAACTTTGTGTCCATGTTTAACTAAGTACTTTGAAATATGGAAAATCAGACTAAAAGCTCGAGCATATTCACAAAATTTACCCACACATTGTAACTTTTTCCAAAATTTACATAACAATACAAAAATCATATACCCCCTAAAATATCACACACCAAAGAAATATCCATCCAGCAAAGCGGAAAATAGAGAAGCAAAAGTTTCCAAAAAATTTCCTTATTGGTTAGTAAAATAAATAATTAAACAAAGAAAAAGGAATGACCTTATGCAATGAGGAAGGAAAGGTCCCATAAATATAGACGATATTGTTATTACATAATTGCTACAATTTCTCTATTCAAAACGTTCCAATATAGCTGCTTCAAAGTAGTAAAGACTCGAAAGGTATATTAATAATGATTTAGCTTTTTCTTTACTTAGATATATTATTAATTCTCATACACATTTTTAGGCTGCAAGTAATGAAAACGCGTACTAAGCAAAGGCTATTTACTATGAAAAGGTAATCACTCTCTTTATGACTTCTGAATCAGTAAGTGTCCTTTTCATGGAAACTAAATCAGATGAAAAACTGCAACGATAAATTCCTAATCATTTGATTTTCAACAAGTTCAAACTTAGTTTTCACTTTTTCTTTTGATATTCATTCACATAGATGTGTCTAGTGATTGTTATGTGGATTTTTAATCATGCTGTTGAGAATAAAAGTAAAATTGTATTAAGAATTTGACAAGTTTTCTGTTGTCTTTCGAAGCATCTCTAAAGAACTTCCAAAATTTGTGTTCCTTCCCTTATATATGAATTATCACAGAAACTGAACTGAAGTGAAGTAGTTAGACTAGAGTAATGACTGATCTAACCTACTGATGTATCACCATACTTCAATCATCAATGGGTTCAATTTAAAATAAATAATGGTTCATGGACTTCACTTATGATGTATATGGGAATGACCATTTTGATAGAGTCCTATATCCTATGATTTTCTGTTTGTGTTCCTCTTGTGTTACTTATAAGATTTTTAGCATAGAATCTTATCACAGTAACTAAAACGTGCTCTTTTATAGTCTTCATTATCATTTTCTCCATCCGAACTACCTGTATTTTCGGATTAAGGAGCTACAGAAGAACTTTAAACTTCGTGTTGTCTTATGTCGTGTTGATGGGGGTAAGGTCTTAGAAAAATGTAAGTTGCTTGTTTCTCTGGTCCAATTGATACAACATTGTTATTGGTGCCAGAAAGATGCGGTTAAGCCATTACTTGAAGTCACAAAAACAGATCTACTTCATGATTGCACTCTTGTATGTGGTTGGAGGTATCTTTCTTACATTATTAATTTTAGATGGTTGTAGCAATCCACTCTGTCTGTATGTTTAGCATGTATGTATTCAAGTTCACATGTATGTATACATGCATGATTTGGTTGAAAATGGAGCCATGACAAGAATGCATGAGAGCCTGGAAAATACTTGGAATGGGTGAAGTATTGAAAAGCTTTTTTTATATGAATATCAGTTGCTTCTTCTCCTCTTGCGAACAAACAAGAATTAAATGTAATTTGCAGAGTTCGTTGCTTTTAGCAGATGAAATTATTAACATGAACTTATCTAGGTGGTTTGACAAGGATGTATATTGTTGAACTTTCAATGCATGATGTCCATTTTGAATTCTCCCCTCCGTTTTAAATGAATGTGAGGAAAAAAAGCATTTTGAACATTAGTGCATGGCCCACCCACCTAATCTGAAAATTTAGACCGTGCACAACCGTTGACACCAAGCAGCTTGGGTTCCTCTTTAAAACTAACTTCATCCTACTTGTCATGTTAAGTTTATGAGAACAAGTTTGCTGATCTTATTGAAGGGCACATGGATACAGATTATCAATCACGGGTATCTGTCTTTATAAGCTTGGTCAACAAATCAATTTCAAATGGAATTTCTCTAGTAAATAGATTAAATTGCAATTCCTTTTTCTGTTACAAATATAATATAGAAATTTTATTCAAATGACTTTTCACTGGGACAACTTATTCAAATATGTAATAAAATATAGTTGGAGTGAATCGAGCACACAATCTTTCATTAAGACAATTTGGCTACTTCATTGCATTTTAGTGTTACGGTAATTGTCTTTTTCATTTTCCACTTAATATGTCTTTAACATGACTACACATAATGAAATTTACTAAACAACATTATTACGGCAATTTCAAGCTTGTCATGATATTAAAAAATTAATGGAAACAAGAGCCTTGCAGATTTTCCTTTGCTTACCGAAAGAGGTGGTCTATATCTACTTGAGCTCGCTACTGGTGAGACAAGACTTCAAAATCAACAACACAAACCAACCCACAACATTCACAACTCCATTAGAAGAAAACCTAGAAGAATCAACATAAAAATCAAATTAAAACCAACAAAAAATCCAGGTGATAATCAATGAAAAAGAAGTAAAAAACTCACAAAAAAACCCAATGATAATCAACGAAAAAGAAGTAAAAAATGGAATTCACAGGAAATTACAAACAAAAGCCTCACAAATTTTCCTTTGCTTACCGTAGAGAGGTGGTCCAGATTTATTTCGACTCGCTACCGGTTAGCAAAAAATTCAAAATCAGCAAAACAAAACAACCCACAACCTTCGCAGAGCTTAACTTTGATCGACACTGGAGAAAATAGAAGAAAATTGGCATTTCTGAGAGTGTGAATGAGAGGACTTTGATTTTGTAAAAATGAGCATGCGTAGGCAAAGAGTAAAGCTGGAGACAAGTTAATTAATTAATTTAGAAAAGGAAAGAAAAGAGAGTGGAAGACAACAATGTAAGAAACGACAGCGTTTTGGTCAAAATTGAACACTAAATTGATTTCAATTGCTATTGTAAATTAGAATGACTCTTTTATATATGTTAGATTAGATTAGATAGATTACTACCTTTACCAATATTATATATTGTATAAGGTTCGAACATTAATCAATTTGATTCGATAATTGATGGAATTCAATCTGAGACAAGTATAGCATTTTTTTTTTTTGGAGTATAATACAAATACCATTTTTCTTCTGGTTAGCATTTTTTATTAGATATATATTGAAAGGGGATGTCTCCATTTTTTTGAATAATACTATTTGTTTGGACGGGAAGTCTAGTTAATATTTTTTTATTAGATTAGACATTCAGTTATTGAGTGGGGATGTGTTCAATGTGCTATTTATAATTATCCATCAATCCTTCAATTGATTACAAGTGCAAAAATTGCTTTAAAATTTTTTTTTTTAGCAATTACATTACTGATAATTGTGTATTTGAGAGAGAGAGAGAGAGAATGAAATTGTCTACCATGAAAAATCTCAAGTTCATAGAAAACAATTCTATATTTGAACATTTAAAAAATAAATGGAAATGAAATTGAAATTTCGTTATAACCCTTTTAGACATATTCTGACTTATTTTTCATGAAAAACAATTCTCTTGTTTTGTCTAGAATGTAGTACACCAACACCATCTTTAACAAAAATGTTTTCTTATTTAGGAAACGTGATCTTGTGATACAAAGTATAAAATGATTGATTTTTTTTTTTTAAGAGTAGATGTTAATCAAATCAAATACCACACAAGTAGAAATTAAATGAAAAGAAAAAGCATTTTTCATGTGAAATATTTGGCCTATAAATTTTTGTTCATTAATTAAGATTGGCTTGAATCTATTTTTTTTAATACAAATTGGGGGAACTTCAAAGAGGGGAGCATAAACTGGTAAGGGATGTTTTTTACCACTTAAGCTATTACCCTTTGGTCTAATTGAATTGAATCTTTATATTTCATATAATAATAACAAAATAATAAAGAAAAACTGGAAAAAAAATATGAGTTATTATTAAAAACAAAATAAAATATTTTTTCAAAAAAAAAAAAAAAGAAAAAGAAAAAAGAAACAAAATAAAATGAACTGGGTTTTAGCGTGAGCCGGGAGAAACTCGTTCCGCTCAACTCATGCGACTCGAGTGAGTGGTTTACAAGGGTTTAAGGCCAAGCCGTGCAAAACCCGCCAGTTCCCCAGTCCCAACATGGAATCGCAATCTGCCTATGCCTTCCTTCAGAATCATCCCCCATCCACCCAGTTTTATCCTCGACATCAACCAGTAAGCAATCCCACTTTATTAATTTCAATTGTTTTATGACTTCTCTCGCATGGATTTGAGTAATACATTTATCTTGTTTCGTTTGACACTTCTTGAGCTTAAATAAAAAAATTGTTCCTTAGGTTACCAGGATCAAGAGGCAAAATCCCAGCTTTCGGGTAGACCTGAAATGTATGTTGGCTGGTTTTTTTTCATTTCAGTTTTCTCTTTACTGTGTATTTTTCGATATGTTGGGTATTTTTGGTAAAGGATAAGTTTGCTTTGATTTTGTTTTTATCTTCCAGCTTTCTTGCCACATTTAAAGAGAAGAGGAGTGGTGATATCTGCTTCCTCTTTGAATTCACCAAGGAAGTTGGGTTTTCGTGTAAGTGCGACCAGTGGTTCCGAACCTTTTCATGGTAATTCTGGGTCTGTTTCATTCCGAAATATAACTCACCAGTCTGTTGAAGAAAGTCAGCTGGTGTCTGCTCCTTTTAAGGAGAACAGTGGCTCTTTAGTCTGGGTTTTGGCGCCAGTTGCATTGATTTCGTCACTGGTTGTTCCCCAATTCTTCATTGTCAATGCCGTTGAAGATTTCTTGAAGAATGAGGTTCTTGCAGGTATCATGTAGATTTGATACTCAGTTACCCTGCTTTCTAATATGATAATGTACTGGAAGGTTCACGTAGAGTGGAACTAATATTACAAAATTTCTTTAAATTGATTCATAGCAGTTTAGTTCTGGTAGTGATTTTCATTTCTGGTAGTCATTTTCATTTTCTGGGATTGGCTTAAATTTGAATTCTACTACACTTACTGACTTTGATAGCAACCAACTGATATCTGGATGATATAAAATATAATGTTGAGGGGATATGCGTGGAACCTGCTCATTTCGTACAAGTCTTAGATAAGAGTAATGATGTGTAGCACTGATGAACACCTGTACATGTAAAACAAATAAAGATTTTATCTATCATTACATGTGTTTAACTGTTGTAGCAACATAAATGTAGGGTAAGAGTTGTAGACACATAATAAATGTGGCATATCCTATGCAGTACCGCTGTGTCATAGACCTCAATGGATGTATATAATCTGTTTCAAACTTTTTCCTTCAAAATTTGTCATTGGAACTATTAAAATTAAAAATAATCATTGGTACTGGGTTTGAATCAAAACATTGATATTGTATGCTGTGTTATACATGGAATTGGTAAGCAGGACCATTTTAGGATTCTGATATAGTTGATTGCACCTCTAACCCTGTTAATTGTACTACCAATTGCCACTACCATCCGCCACAAATTTCATACTCCTGCCTCCTCCTGAAACAAGAGATGCAAAGAAAACATAATAAGAAGATAATAAAGGATAATAAAGGGGCTGTATTGGGCCTCAGTCTCTCAGCTGTCTGATCTTTCTGTTTTCCTATGTAACCTTTTAGGTATATAATGTGTCCTATATGATGTGCATGCTCAGATGCAAACTAGATTTGAAGGTAAGTAAGTATGTTGTGAAGTAATGCTCAGATTAAATAAAGATGATAGACATAGTTAATATATACCAGAGCACTAATGATTTTGGCATATTTGCATGGACTTTTGAAAAGCCAAAAGTAGTCTTGAGACTAGTAGCTGTTCTTATGCTTTCTTGCCCCCTTTTTTGGTTGAAATTGCTTTGTTTAATTGGAGGAGCTTCCAAGAGAAGTTAGTTCGCTGTGACTTTTTTTAAAGCTCTTCTCCAGAAAGAACAAGCAAAAGGCTATTAAGAACATGCTCTCCTTGTCTTTAAAAGTCGTTTTGAAGTCTAAAACTTGGAATTTCCCATTTGGAAACCATCTTTGTGGCATGATTGAATTCTGTAAATCATAGTGCAGAAGAGATGATAGGAATGCTGAAAGATAGCTAGACAAACATGCATATAATTTATGAAATAATAGAGAAAATGGAATTAGCTTTGACTTCTATTGTTTCATGCTATTTTTCTTCTGATTTAGACCTGCATCAGCACCCAGGTTTCTTATATATATTTTGGCATTATAAGATGAGTGTTTTTTTATGTAGTAGTCTTGTCCGAACTCGTGTCTCACCCTTGACTTGTAAAATTTCTGGAGGCATCCTTATTGTTCAAGACTAGTATTTAATATATTTTTGAAGTTGATACTTTGCAGAACTTGTTTCTTCATTTTCTACTGAGTTCATATTTTATGCTGGACTTGCAATATTTCTGCTAGTAACCGACCATGTTCAGAAGCCATATCTGCAGTTTAGCTCAAAGAGGTGGAGTCTTATCACGGGCCTGAGAGGATACTTAACATCTGCCTTCTTTACCATGGGCTTCAAAATTTTTGCCCCACTATTTGCAGTTTATGTCACCTGGCCAGTCCTGGGCTTCCCTGCATTAGTTTCAGTAATTCCATTTTTACTTGGCTGTTTGGCTCAATTTTTATTTGAGAGAAAACTTGACAAGAATGGATTATCGTGCTGGCCTCTAGTGCCTATTATCTTTGAGGTAAGATACAACTTCTATTGATTTTGATTTTTTCCTTGTAAAGAGAAACACAATGCTAAAAGTTTTTATTTTTCCTTTGCAGGTTTATAGAATATATCAGTTGACAAGGGCTACCAGTTTCATTGAGAAGTTAATATTTGAAATGAGGGGAGCTTCTGTATCCCCTGCAATTATGGACAGAACTGGTGCTTTAATTTCCATGATAGTCACTTTCCGGGTCTTAGGGGTGGTTTGTCTCTGGTCCTTGCTAACATTTCTTCTTAGGCTCTTTCCATCCAGACCAGTTGCAGAGAACTACTAATTTGTATAGATGATTATAGGCCTTCATATTTTTGCCAATTCATTACATTTGACGTTCCTAATCATTTCAGAGTTTCGTTGCTTATAGCCAATTCGTGTTTTTAATTTTAGTTTTCAACCTCATACAATTCAGCACATCCCTTTGTTGAGATACAATGGAGAAAGAAAAGGAGGAACACATCCAAGATGAAATCCAGGATAATTATAAATTCTGGATTTGTATATTGATAGATTATTCTTACAATTCATCGCCGGAAAAAAGAATAGGATTGAAGTACATGTAAACCTGGGAGGCCGCTAATCCATACACAGTGTTGATCCTTCATAAAAGGTTTTCATTACAGCATGTTAACGGCTTCTGTAACCAAAACTCCAGATGTTGTAACCTTAGGCTGCAGATCAAGTTGGAAAACATCAGAGAACTCTCTGATCAATGATTTATACGCAACATCAATCAACTTGCCGTCATCAACGTGATCACCTTTAGCTGCTTTATGCCCGTTCCGCGACAGATTTTTGCTTAGCAGACCCTTTATACTTCCAACTTGACGGTCCCGAATTCCACATGGAACTATCTGATGAAACGGTGTAATATCCGTGGTGACATTTAGTGCCAATCCGTGAAAGGTTATCCACTGTGATACCTTTATGCCGATGGCTGCTAATTTCTTGTCTCCTGTAGTGCCAAGATTGTATTTTATTAACTTTGGGATCTAAAGACAGGAGGAAGAAAACACATCTGGGAAGGTCTACATATCCTCTGAGACAATAATAATAAACGAGCAACAAAACTGCAGAAATGGAGCAGGAAAAACCAAAAGGTCAGAGTCACAAAACTCGACATGCTAAATTTGCCAAGACAGTACTTGGAACCAGCAAACATTGCATCAGACATTCAAGTTATGCAGAAATCTATACTCCGATACTTCTTTCCTTTCCTAGAGAGTACTTATTGAAAAACAACGCAAATTTTCCAGCTAGTGTGCATAGAGAACAAGAAATATTGAAAGAAGAAATAATGGAACCTACCAACCCAAACACCAGTTAAACCTTCAACTCGAGAAGCATCAATACCAAATTCTGTGGAAAGAACACGAATAACAACCTCTTCAAGTGCCCTGAGGTACCAATGGAGATCCATCTTGTGATGTCGGAGATTGATGATCGGGTACATAACAAGCTACATTTTACACAGGTAAGTGTCAAAACACAAGACAAGCAGCACGATATGCATTTCAATAGGAGAACATTCACAAAAGTTCTTGAACACCACAAGTCATCAGCAAGTAATCCAAAACCACATAAAACCTCCAATTAAGCCTCTCTCTTATTAAATTCGAATGACTATGGATTAGTTTTTCTTAATTTACTAATCATAGAAGTTAAAAAATATATTAGTTCTCATCGATTTCATACATGACTTCTGCCGAGCAGGTTCTGAGCATATACCTGACCGGGCCCATGGTATGTAACTTCACCACCGCGTTCGGTTCTATACAAATCAAAAGGAGCGTTCTCTACATCAAAATGCAAGAATTCTTCTGAACTGCCAGCGCCTAATGTGTAAACTGGCTGGTGTTGTAAAATGATCAGTGTATCTGAAAAATCTTCGTTCTTTAAACTTAATAATTTTCTCTCTTTAACAATAGCATTTTGCCATGACCAAGCCTCTGCATATGGAACCAGCTCTTTATGCAAATCATAGTAATCACACCTGAAATTAGAATTAAAAGAACACAAATATGGAACATATCCTGCAAGTTAGTAGCAGATTTCTTGGTCTAAAAATGTAGGGCAATGAGATTACCTTCTTCTGGGATTATGGGTCATCGAGATAATTGAACAGACTGTAGGCTTGAATTTATGCCTTTGTATTGATGGGATTTGGGTTAAACATGATGGGTTCAAGCTTAAATTAGGATTTACAAAGAGAATCATATCACAAGATTGTAACTTTAATATAATGAGTGAGTATACAAGGAGATCGAGGGCCTGCTGAAATGAAGTTTCTTTCTTTAAACAACTGAGAAATTGTTATCAGAAGTTCAAAGAAATTATATAATTTGAAACAAAATGGAGACACAGCGCAAGGGTAGCAGTGGTGGCGGCATTGGTTATTTTCTCAAGTGGCGGAGCAACCGAAGCCTCTATTGCGGGAACAATTGGGGCAATTTCCTTAAATATGTAGTTATATTTTGCTATTTTTAAAATTGCTCCTTATAAATTTTCGTTTAAACTCGATCGACGGTCTAAATTTGTTTCATTAGAATTAATAAAATAAATACTTATTAATATATATATATATATATATGAGATTAATTTAAGAGAGTGACAAAATTTTTAGGACCCCCAGTTAATAATTTTTCTAGTTGGATCGACAAGTTGAGTCAAGATGACCTATTGTATATTTTTTGTTTTTAATTTTCATGTCTTTTAAAATTATCATTGTTATATATGAGCACCAAAATACCAAACTGTATTTAGACAATTTGCTAGCTCTTTACAGGCACATACATAATAAACTTAGAGTATTCACATTGACAGTGTTAAATTAGATTGTTGGTAAAGTCGTTAGTTAACTATTCAAAAAAATACCTAAATTGGTGGTGTTGGGAAGTTGTTAAAAGGATTATTTTTGATGAGTTGTTAACTTTAACAACAATTTTAACATTTTGTTAGAATTTAATATTTTTGAAAAATACTTTTTTTTATTTATTTAATAAAGTTTGATTAATAACTTTTGACAACAATAGAGCTTACTTAAATTTGAGTAGATTTTAGTGATTTTATTTAATACAAGAAATGTGACACTTCAATAGTTGTTAAATTTTATTAGCATGTGTGGCATGTCCAATGGTTAGGATGTATGTATTATGGGTCGGAGGTCTCAAGTTTAAACCATGCCTACCCCTCCCATATATCCTCCATATATCATGCAAAAGAAGGTCGTACTTTTATGTGTATAATAATAATTGGTCATAGTAGATTCTAACTTTTATTAGTTGCCAAATAGCAAAAATTTAAATATACATTTATGAGTGTATTTGTCTATGTGGCATTGAATGAGTAGTTGATTTAAAAATAGTGGAACTCATTTCAACCACTATGTATTGCCAGATGGGTATGAAGTAAACTAAAATACCTCCATGAAGGTATATTAAATTTTTGTGCCAAATAGAATAAATGATATAAAATTATACGTTTGTCATTATAAATAGTGGCAGGCGCATGCGTGACGTGTATTTAAGTAATGTGTTTAAGTACGTCATATTAGTAACTTACACTTAAGTACATCATATTAGTTGGTAATGTGTTTCTTTGGATCACAAGATTAATGTGACGTATTTAGATACATTTGACACTATTTATAGCACTACATTTTGATTTTAACTAACGGCGTTTGGTGCAGGCCGCAGACCAATAAACTTCCATTAAAAGATACAGCCCTGTGCCACATTAACGGCTCAGAACATGTCTGCCCCACACGCTGACAGACAGAACTAAAAATTGACACGTTTTTATTTTTATTTTCTGATATACTATTCAAATTTGTTGAATTCATGAATATTCATTCAGCAAAAAGTGACGAGTGACGACCTATAGCAATATGCCAAGAATCTTCATTGAATTCCTGTATATAAACACATGAAAATTCCCCACCACCTAAAACCCACAATTCAGTTTACCAATACTTTTCAATCCCCGCCTCCAAGAAGGCCAAAGCAAACTTAAATCTTGAATCAGAAGCAGCAATTAACAATGGCATCCATTAGACTTCTAAGAATGACCAGATTACCTTTAGGCCTTTGCCCGTCTGGCGGGTTTTTTCCGAATTCTACTCCATTAAGGTTTAGGACACAAATGTGTTTAAGCAAAGCAGGATTGAGTTCCAAGAAGGTGCCAACTGATGGTAATGAGCCCCGGAAGGCGGTGGCAGTCAAGGCCTCGGCGGCCTCAGGTTGTGTGGTGGTATCGGAACCCAAGACAGATAAAGGGGCGGATTTGGCTTTGCTAATAGCAATTGTTTCAGATGCAATTTCCCGGTGGTGGATTATGATTACCAAACAAAGGCCATGGAGATTTCATGTACAGATGTTCATGGAAAAGGTACACAAAAATCTTGAAATTCTCTAGTAGTAACTGGCAAAAGTGGAAAAATTAATCTTCTCCATTAAAATCTTGTGTTACAGGCCATAGTTGACTGCAGATTCTTTACTTTGTTGGCCATTGGAGGGTCTTTGCTTGGTTCTGTATTGTGCTTTGTCGAGGTATGTATGATGACTTACCATCTCTATTTCTATTTTTTGTTTGGTACGCGAAACTGAATCAATGTAAATGTCTTTTGCAGGGTTGTTTCTTGATTCTACAATCATATATACAATATTTTCATGCAATCTCAGAAATGCATCAGCAAGGGCAAGTTGTGCAGCTGCTCATTGAAGCTATTGGTACCATCCCGAATCTCAACTTTAATTTTACTTCCTTGGCCTTGTTGATTTATGTTAATTTTCGTGTAATGTTAGTGTAATAATCAAATAATTCATCAGTTAGTAATTTCGCTGCAGATGTTTTCCTAGTCGGAACAGCAATGCTCACTTTTGGAATGGCATTATACACCATGTTTGTGGGAAGAACGAATTCTGAAGGCAAAGGATCACAGCATCTACGGCCAAGCTCGTTAGGAGGCTTCAAAGTCCAGGTACTTTCAAGATGTGGGTTATTAAGCGAGTTCATATGTACGTGGGTTATTAAGCGAGTTCATATGTACGCGTTCATATGTTGGAACGTCTTAAAAGTTGTATGTTTTTGTATCAGACGCTCCCGTCGTGGGAAGGAATGCAATCTGTTATGGAAGCAAAGTCGAAAATGGGACATGCTTTGATGATGATACTTCTAGTGGAGGTTTTGGAGAAATTCAAGAGTGTACCAGTGGTTTCTGGTTGGGATCTTGCCTGTTTTGCTGCTGCCATATTTGTTTCTTCCGCTTCTATATTTCTTCTCGCAAGACTTGGTGTTTCTGGTGCTGATGCTGGTCAATAGTCCCACATCTTTTTCAGAAATTTGTTTTAAATTTTGCCATTCTCTAACCATAAAGAACAAGAATCCTCTTTAATTTGTATATTTTTGCAGCAAATGCATAGCTATTAGATAAACATGGAAAATCCGAACACGCGTTAGGTTATAGGATTTTGATCTTCAATTCATGCCGTATAAATTAGGAAAATAAATAAATAAATGAAGCTTACTCTATTAATTATGGAATTCATATATTTCCTGTGTTTCGCAAGCATCATATTTCACAAACAAAATCCAAAACTCCATCTTACCTAACTATAAGCTGAAAGATCTTAACAAATCATAAAAAAATAAAAAGGGGCTGAAAGAAGATCAGAAAAGCAGAAAACACGATTCTCAATAAAGCATCCGCAATCTTTCATAGTCAACCAACGGAAATCTGGATGAAAGCGCTATATTAGTGACTAACAAATAAAATTTATTGTGATGTGTTATCCGGTTTTGATATATGTTTTACTCTCAACTAGAAGTGGCGTATGAGTGAATCCTCTTTGGGACCAAAAATACAAAATGAATGTAGCCTTGAAAGGCAACTCTACAATTGAAAACTGCTACTAATGAACATTACAAGAGGACACTGCTTCTCTACATCGATGCCAAAAGATCTCTCATTTCTGAGACAGATGGGATTGTCTTGCCAGGATAAATTTTTGCTACAAGTTGTGCAAAACTGTCATACTTGTCAAGGAACTCCTTCTGTTATAATTTACAAAATATGAGTTGGACTAATAGCAAATTTTATGCGCATAGTCATTGTTCAGAAGTTCAAGATATTCAAGAATTAAATAAATAGAACACTTCTAAAGAAAAAGGTATGTGTGTGTGCGAGAGAGCAGAGCAACACCTCCAACCAGTGTTATACATACAGCTCAACAGTGGCAGATTAAATTTACAACGCGAGCACAGAACATGGTAATGTGTAATTTTAGAAGATAGTGGAGAAATTAACTGAAGTCATATTTTCCCTTTTTTCTTTATTATAGAACAAATAGACTCGTGCGTTGCATAATTTAGAAAGATAAACAGTTATTGGGTCTTCAAAACAGGCGCTGGCATCTCAACCTAGAAAGGCTTAGGGCCCAGCCATCAAGACTAGTGATAAAAAAAAAAATCAAAAAATAAAATAAAACAAGTTATTTCCTATGGAAGTAGCTAGTGAATCAGAAAGATGAAGATCTAGCTAGAGATTGAGAAAATGGTTGAGTTCAGATGTTAAGTAGCATAAGATAAGAGACCTTGGGCTCTCTCATTTTTAAAAACTTTTATGGGTTTTAATCATTTAAAAAAAATAAAATAAAATAAAAAATCAGCCAATAAGTGCTCAGTCATGCAAGTTATCTATTGATAACCATAACGGGCAGATAGTTTTTGCAACCTTGATAAGCTGTACATGCTCTAAGGGACAAATACCTTGCATTTCTCCCATAATGAAGGCAACAGCTCCTCTGAGGCTAAATTCTTCTGCAACTTTTTGTACATTGTACTGATGGATTTGTCAACCTATAAAAGTATATATTTCGTGAGAAATTCTCTTTCCAAGTTAAGATGACAATGTCTATGGGTGTTAAACATTTGACATACCCCAGATAAACTTGATTTTACAACCTTCTGCAGATCCATTTTTGAAACTCCCATCTGGAAAGGGATCTGAAATTTTCATAATTTATATCACTACCCCAGATAAACTTTTTTTAATATTTGAAAGAAAGCAGCAGTGATGCAGAAACAATGACTTCAAACCTAAGCTCGAATGCATCAAGACCAATTATCCCTATTTGAGATGTGTGTAATAAATAGTTATTGGAAACTGCTTGTGGGGTCACAGCATAGGACGATTTTCCAGTTTGATGACGGATCCAGCTTTCTAGACGTGACAAAATACACTAAGTATGAAGGATGTTTTATCTCTAACTATATATCTGAATATAATATTTCATGTACTTTTGTATCAGGTGCTGTAACAGATAACATCTGGATTTTCTGCAAAGTTGGAATACTGCAAATATGTCAATATAAATGTGTAAGCTCAAGCCTTGGAGTTCATATAGTAGAATATTCTATCATGTGGGCAATTACTTGGTAACTCACTATGGTATTATGAATCATTTTCTTAAAATCAGACTGTCTAGAGAAGTAAAGAGCAAGTGGTGCAGTCCTCTGCTGAAGAGGGTAATCAACATTTCCAAAGCAGAACAAGAAGAAAGAAAAGTTGCAACCTAAAATCAAAATAACATCTTGACGGAGAAGTTGACAAAATGTAAGCGTTTTGGGCTCAGTTCAAGGATGTACTTTCAGAAATATGTGGTAAATAACTCAGCTAGTTATATTTTTCAATTTACCATATGCATTAATGAATAGATGTCTTCATGATTAAGCAGAATGAAAATCTAAAAATGAAAAGAGAAAAAAAGATGTTTCTTGTACACATAAGCATACCAAATGTAACTGAATTATGCTACACTCCCATCCCACTTCACACCCTACATCACACCTGAGATACAAGATTACATATATGCTCTTCGTAGAAATAAAACCTTGAAAAAACAAGCATGTGGGTAAATAAGCGTAAAAAGGGAAGTTTAGGAGAAAGTTTTAAAAGGTGGATATGGGGTGTGGAAAAAAAGGTGAGAATGAAACATAATTCAATTTAACTATGTAAGCATTTTTTGGCTTCTGAGACTTATTTACATGAAAACTTGTACTTCTGAGACTTATCTAAATGAAAAATTGTACTAATTAACTCTACCTGGTTATATTTCTCAGCATATGATACATATTAACGGCTTAATGTTTATTTTTAGTCAGTAGGTAAATCTTTACTATGACTAAAGAGAAAAAAAGGGATTTGGATGACGACAATGTAGAAAATTGAAAGTTACGGTTTAGAAATGTTGTTATAGCTACTGAATGTTATATGTGCTAATTTGAGTTCAATGAAATTCTTATATGGTAACTAGTGACTCCTCATGGCTTCAAAAAGGTGACACATAAAAGGTCAGTTTGTGCTAATTGGATTAAACGATGTTAATTTCCTCATATGCTATGGAGATCTGGTTGAGTTATGAATGATGGTAATATATGCAGCTACCAGTTATGTACCATTTGCCTCTCATTTATAATATTTTGGCATTCTGAACTTTAATGAATTTGTAGAATTATGCAAACAACAGATGACATTTACAGGGGGTATGAGTAATACAGGACAATAATCGTTTCATGTATGTAAAGTACTATAGTACATTTATTACATGGTGTAGATTGTGTATTTCAAAGAGCATTATGGTATCAGCATAACAATGTAATGTTATGTTTATATTATTCTTTCTCCAACAAAGAGTAAAAGCAGTGTGTTATTTGTTAGACAGATTCCACAAGATTAGAAATTTTTTAATTTACAGAAACCTTTGAGACGACTTGGAGAAGAAAGGTGGAGAAATTCAAAATTAAGACAGAATCCCTGCATTAATTGGTTTCTTTTCTTGGTGCCGTTAATCATTTACATATTTGCATCAGATTTATTCTAATTACTTTTTCGTGTCCTTTCTAATACAAACCTAATCAATATGTATATATAATGTGGTTACATGCTCCATGAAAATTAAACCTGCAAGAAGTTATTCTTTATCCTAAATTCTGGTAGCCTCTGCACATATTTCCTGTGACTGATTGTTTTTTCTTTGCTTTTATGGTGGTTTATAGTTCGAATGAAACTTCGCGGCGCATTATCTGCAAAGACTAACCTCTTCTGGAGCAATTGTGTACATTAAATCCTCGATCCGGCGAGCAAACTGGAAGAGTCGTTCAAATTGCTGCAGTTAAGTGACACAAAAAAAAATGTATATAATTGAATTGAGAGCCAAATTCTAGGAAAAAATTCAATATAAGTGCAACAGCACTGCATACAAACTACAGCAATCAACAATCAAAGACAGAATATCAGCGTATGTAGCTCGAATAACTTACAATATATATGATTGTGCTGATAAAGCGTGTGCAAGCTTGTTCATAAGATTCACTTGCTTGGTGATAGAATTTTGCTAAAGTGGGCACAACATTTGCCAGATCATACAGACTGCACATTTTCATATCAGCTGGTGAATATGATGAATCAAAATAGTATGATTTGCTTTTGGTGAAATATTGGGATTATATAGGTGATATCACATAAAACATCTAACATGTGTAAAGCTGAGCAGAAAGATACCTATTTTGAAATGCTGCATAATTTTCTAAGAGCAAAATATCTTCATATTTCGAATCTGTCTGAGCAACTTTATCCAATGTTACAAACATTATGGTGACCTGCCAAACAATTTTCATAAAACATCTGATGCCAGTCATTATATGCGTAATTGGGAGTTGGAACCCAATGATCCGACAAAGATACATTAAATAATTGGTATTATTGAGTTACTTTGTTTAGTGGAGACTTAATGCAATTAGATGCCGACCATTTCAGTATAAAAAGTAAACCTGCTCTTATAATCCCATTCATAACCTGCTCTTCATCATTTTTGATTTCCCAAAAGAAATGGTTCAACGAAATGATGTGACATCACCACTCATTCTACAATTTATAAATCATGTATTATAATCGATTGTCACACACACTGGCTTTCGGCTATCCCAATGAATAGTCTTTCATGCTATTCAGTTATGACTCTTATCTTTATTTATTGTTATTATTATTATTTTTTAATTTCTTTTGTCAATGAACTGATCCAATTATTTGTTGTCAAATGTTATATTGACCATTTTAGTAGTTAGAATAATATAATCTAACATATTTATATAATGTTTGTTGTTATAAAATATAAAAGTTAATTTTTGTTTTTGTTTTTTTTTTAAACTTATTAAGTGGTATTTTATTTAGGATATAAATAATATAACATTGCCAAAAAAAGAAAAAAAGAAAAAAAGAAAAAACCAATTCAATATGGGCTAAATTAACTGAATATCTGCTCATTGATACTGTTACTACACGTGCAACAAGAATTCCCAGTTTGGGCTACATATATTGGTATCTACAGCTGAAAAACAAATACTTCAAATGAAAATGAGGACTGCTACGATTAGCCACATATTAAGTTTCCATAACTCAAAATCAGAATTTGTTGGATCTTAGAAAAGATTTCCACAAGTAGAATTACACTAAGCCTCATAACTTTGCAATTTTTGTTTAGGTTAATTTCACAAATTGTCACCAACCATTGAGTTAAGAATCGGCTAGGTCCCCAACTATTTTTTTGACCTCCTGGGTCCTCAATCTTTCATAAATTCGCACGATAAGTCCTTTTTGACTGACTCCATTAATATTGCCATTAACTTTCCAATAAAATTATCGTTATATCCCTTCCCTTTTTAATTTTAAAAACAAAAGATTTAAAAATATTAAAAAAATTAAATAAAAAAAAAAAGAAAACACTCACCCGACCCCAGCCCTCCCCCTTCCCTCCCAAGAACGGCCTTGCGAATGCAGTCATTTCCGGAGGCAAAAATGGCTGTTGCTAGAAATGGCCATTTCTGGCAGCAGTTACAGCCTTTTTTGGCTGCCGCTCTTGGGTGGGGTGGGTGTTTTCTTTATTTTTTATTATTTTTAATATTTTTAAATCTTTTAGTTTTAAAAATTAAAAATTTAAGTAGTATAACAGTAATTTTATTGGAAAGTTAATGGCAATATTAATGGAGTCAGTCAAAAAGGACTTATCGTGCGAATTTATGAAAGATTGAAGACCCAGGAGGTCAAAAAAATAGTTGGGGACCTAGCCGATTCTTAACTCAATGGTTGGTGACAATTTGTGAAATTAACCTAAACAAAAATTGCAAAGTTATGAGGCTTAGTGTAATTCTACTTGTGGAAATCTTTTCTAAGATCCAACAAATTCTGATTTTGAGTTATGGAAACTTAATATGTGGCTAATCGTAGCAGTCCTCATTTTCATTTGAAGTATTTGTTTTTCAGCTGTAGATACCAATATATGTAGCCCAAACTGGGAATTATTGTTGCACGTGTAGTAACAGTATCAATGAGCAGATATTCAGTTAATTTAGCCCATATTGAATTGGTTTTTTCTTTTTTTCTTTTTTGGCAATGTTATATTATTTATATCCTAAATAAAATACCACTTAATAAGTTTAAAAAAAAAAAAACAAAAATAAAAATTAACTTTTATATTTTATAACAACAAACATTATATAAATATGTTAGATTATATTATTCTACCTACTAAAATGGTCAATATAACATTTGACAACAAATAATTGGATCAGTTCATTGACAAAAGAAATTAAAAAATAATAATAATAACAATAAATAAAGATAAGAGTCATAACTGAATAGCATGAAAGACTATTCATTGGGATAGCCGAAAGCCAGTGTGTGTGACAATTGATTATAATACATGATTTATAAATTGTAGAATGAGTGGTGATGTCACATCATTTCGTTGAACCATTTCTTTTGGGAAATCAAAAATGATGAAGAGCAGGTTATGAATGGGATTATAAGAGCAGGTTTACTTTTT